>VSMD01086883.1:0-49772 GCA_008750895.1 Mirza zaza | reverse complement strand
ATGTGTGTGCATGTGTGTGCACATGCGTGTGCACGCATGTTGTTGTGTGTGTCAGGAGTTCCTGATGACTCGTCCCTGCACTGAAGGGGGGTGCAGGCACCCCCACCGGGGTGTCTCCGGATGCCTGAGGTTAAATCCTGCTTCCAACACACCACCCATCTCAGCCATCTATGAAACAGGGATAATAAGGCCGGGCATGGAGGCTCACACCTCTAATCCTAGCACTCCGGGAGGCCGAGGCAGGAGGATCACTCAAGGTCAGGAGTTCTAAACCAGCCTGAGCAAGAGCGAGACCCCGTCTCTACTAAAAATAGAAAGAAATTATTTGGCCAACTAATATATATACAAAAAATTAGCCGGGCATGGTGGCGCATGCCTGTAGTCCCAGCTACTCGGGAGGCTGAGGCAGGAGGATCGCTTGAGCCCAGGAGTTGGAGGTTGCTGTGAGCTAGGCTGACGCCACGGCACTCACTCTAGCCCGGGCGACAGAGTGAGACAGAAAATGGGATAATAGAAGCAGCTATGTCAGTGGGTGGGTGGCAGGGTGAACTGAGTTAACTCAAATAAAGGGACTGCTTGAAATTGTGATGCCTGTCATATCGTCTGAACGTGTGCTCATATATCCACCGTCCCTCATTCAACAGTGGAAACAACCAGCTGGAGAATACCGGCTGTGCCTTCTCTGGAATAGGGGACATGTAAATCCCCCCAAAACTGTCACCCAGGAAAGCCCCTGAGCACTAAGAATCTGAGCAGCCCCAAGCACGCCCCCGTTGGTCCCAGAACAAAATATCCCCACAGGGGATTCCAGCACGGAAAACATTTTGTGTGTTAATAGGTCTAAAAAAATAATCAAAACCTCCTTGAAGACTCATACCTGATTAACAGTTTCAATACTCAAAATGAGATTTGAGTTTCTAGAATGATGTCAACCTCTCTCTGCATTCTCCCAAGTCTTAGACCCTGCTTTTATTTATTTATTTATTTATTTTGAGCCAGAGTCTCGCTCTGTTGCCCGGGCTAGAGTGAGTGCCGTGGCGTCAGCCTAGCTCACAGCAACCTCCAACTCCTGGGCTCAAGCGATCCTCCTGCCTCAGCCTCCCCAGCAGCTGGGACTACAGGCAGGCACCACCATGCCCCGCTAATTTTTTCTATATATTTTTGGTTGACCAGTTAATTTCCTTCTATTTTTAGAGATGGGGTCTCACTCTTGCTCAGGCTGGTTTCGAACTCCTGACCTCGAGCGATCCTCCCGCCTCAGCCTCCCAGAGAGCTAGGATTACAGGCGTGAGTCATCACGCTCAGCCTGCAGCCTGCTTTAAATTTACTTCCGCTTTAAAAGTGTCTGTCTTTGTAGCGTCATCTAAAAGTCTCCTCCTCACCCGAGTATACACAGGAACTCCAAGGAAAACGCTAAGATAATTTAAAGCTATCAAGAAATACTATTTCTATTAAAGATCTGAACATTGTGTGTGTTTCAGGCTGTCCCCCTCCCCCAAGAACAAGGGACTAATCAAGAAGTGGGTCCACGTGGGCTCGTGGCACGGACCCTCCCCCCAGCCACGGACACGATGATTCTGACTCTCAAGAGTCCCCAACACACAGACTCGGCCCCACGCAAATGTCAGCACAAATCATTTCCCTGACACCAGGTTACCATTAATGAGTCTCAGAATCTACTCTAGCTGGAGAGATATACAGCAGCTGCGTGAACACGAAAAGCCAACACAGAGTTGGCTCTTAATGCACTTTTGAAAACATAAACCACGGAGAGCGACGCAGTAATAGACCTTAAATGTGTGCAGATCATATACCAACAAAATACGGTTACGGCAAAAAAATACGGATCTCCAAAAACATGGAAAAATAACGTCACGCGGCAAAAAAAAAAAAGACAGATCTGTACTTAAATAAAAGCAGAATAATGAGGATGAACCTTCAGTCTATGGGACTTTGCCTTCTCAGAAAAGAATTTCCATATTTCTATCAGGCGATAATGATTTATTTGGCTCTACTTGTAGGAGAAGACGTTTCTCTGCACACGCTGTATGTGTACAAAATCTTAACGGGGCACAAGTGAGCTGACTTTGAAACAGATAGTAACCTCTTTCAACGTACTAAAGCATTTGTGGCCTGGCACAGTGTTGCACGCCTGTCATCCTAGCTCTCTGGGAGGCCGAGGCGGGAGGATCGCTCGAGCTCAGAAGTTCGAGACCAGCCTGAGCAAGAGCGAGACCCCGTCTCTACTAAAAATAGAAAGAAATCAATTAGCCAACTAATATATATAGAAAAAATTAGCCGGGCATGGTGGCGCGTGCCTGTAGTCCCAGCTACTCGGGAGGCTGAGGCAGGAGGAGCCCTTAAGCCCAGGAGTTGGAGGTTGCTGTGAGCTAGGCTGATGCCACGGCACTCTAGCCCAGGCAACAGAGTGAGACTCTGTCTCAAAAAAAAAAGTATTATTTTTTAATAAACCCGTTTATTGTGTAAGCATTTAGAAAAAGATGCATTTATTGGCCAGGCGGGGTGGCTCACGCCTGTAATCCTACCACTCTGGGAGGCCAAGGCGGGCGGATTGCTCGAGGTCAGGAGTTCGAAACCAGCCTGAGCAAGAGCGAGACCTCGTCTCTACTATAAATAGAAAGAAATTAATTGGCCAACTAACATATATATAGGAAAAAAAAATTAGCCAGGCATGGTGATGCATGCCTGTAGTCCCAGCTACTCGGGAGGCTGAGGCAGGAGGATCGCTTGAGCTCCCCAGGAGTTTGAGGTTGCTGTGAGCTAGGCTGATGACACGGCACTCACTCTAGCCTGGGCAACAAGTGAGACTCCGTCTCAAAAAAAAACAAAAAAAGAAAAAGATACATTTATAAATTCTTCAATTAAATATTAACATTCAATGAAGGGTTGTGTTGGGGAGGATTGTTTTGCTTTTTCAGATTTTTTTGAAGGGAGAAACACTTTACTGAAGACCCCATCGACCTAACTTTCTTTCACAGGATGTACTTTTCCCAAAGACATGCTCAACCCTTTGCACACGTCTTGCCTCTTTTAGGCAGACCCAGTTCTCCTGTCTCTCCCCGACGCATGGGGGAGCATTCTATTTCCCTGTCGCCCTTGCTGGGACATAAACACATGACCAACTTCTCCTGGTCAAGGGAAGCTGGACCAAGATAGCTATTTGTCCCTTCTGAGCTGCAGCACTGAATGGCTGGCTCAAGACCTCCTGCCCTGCTATTCCCAGTCCTGACACGCCTACCCTGGAGGATGGCGCACAGTGAGGTCTGTTGGAGACGCTGTAATGATTTATAAATATTTACCTCTTTAAGCCGCTGAGATTTTGAAGTGATGTGTCATCTCGCTGTAATCGACCCTGCTATACTTAGTATAGGAATATTCATTTGACCCAAATCCTGCATTAACTTTAAAGCTGCTGTAGCCTTTTCAACAGGACAGCAGTCTGGGCTCAGGAGGCTCACAACAGTAATCCCAGCGCTTTGGGAGGCCAAGGCGAGAGGATCGCTTGAGGCCAGGAGTTCAAGACTAGCTCGGGCAACACAGCAGCGAGACCCCGTCTCTCCAAAAAAATAAAAAAAAATTAGCCGAGCATGGTGGTATGCACCTGTAGCCCTAGCTACTGGGGAGAATGAGCAGAGAACATTGAGTTTGAGCCCAGAAATTTGATGCTACTGTGAGCTATGGCAATGCCACTGCACCCTAGCCTGGGTGACAAAGCGAGACCCTGATTCTAAAATAAATAAATAGATCGGACAGCAAATGCCAGGAACATGCAGAATGTGAGGTCTAGGTAGAAATGTTGCCTCATTGTTTCCTGACCATTTCCAGGATACTGGATTTCAGAAGACATTGGTCAATGTATCCAAAAGCCAGGTGGACCTGGAAGACAAAACCTTACCTGAATCAAGGTCTCCATTTCCGTTCGCCGAACCAAGCTGCTTTTCCAAGGGTGAAGAGGAAGGGTCTTGCATGTTGGAAACTGACAAACCGCTCTCCATTCCCGCCAAGGAAGTGGCCCCTTCTCTTAATTCATCCTTCGGGAAGAACTACCTAAGAGCAACCGAAAAGAAAGAAAGAAGAAAAAAAAAAAAATCAGAGCTCTTTAATTATATCAATCACATTAACTCGTTTTGAAACTCTCTGAAAATGACACGATCCCATCTGTGTTGCCGCCACTTCGCTGCAACATTTAGGACGCCAGGCGATATGGATAAGGGACAATACCAGGGATGAAGACTCACGGGCACACCTCTGTCCAAGGTCAACAACAAAGGTCGCAGCGTAGCAAAACCATCAGTTTTCTAAAGGTCACTGGTGCCACTGAGATGGACACACTTTTCACCAACGAGCAGAAGGGACACTTCTATTCCCCGCCCACCGTGGAAACGGGGAGCGAGGCCGCCTCTGCTTCATGCTGAGAAGCAGCAAAGCCCCCTGCGACCTCAGCATTTCGCAAGCGGGTACCGCACCACACGGCTCAGCGACGAAGGCCTCGAGTGTCCCATGTGGTCTCTTAGCAAGACCAAAGTATCCACAAAGTCTGCAAAGAATGTGCTTTTGTGCAAACCGCAAACGGGGACAAAGACGTTGTTCCCTACGCTGGCACTGCCGTGCGTCGACTTGCCTTCCAACGTGACAAAAAGAGGCAGAGCGGAGAGCTCATTCTCACAGCATCCTGCGGTCCAGTTCACTGACGTCGGGGCCCAGAGATACCAGGAGCAGCCGGAACCGACACGGTGCCTGTAAATCTCTCGTTCATTCCATGCCCTCTTTCATTTTATATGGAGACAGGATTTTAAATCAGCGACGGGTCGAATATAGAGGAAGAAAAGCAAGAACACAGTGGATGACACCTCTCAGGGGGATCTTCTGCAATTTGCAAACTAGTTAGATGTCTTTTCGGAATACCACACCCTTCTTAAAATACACGCATGCATGCGCGCGCACGTGCACACACGTTAGGAGATTTCGCCAACATTGAAGGCTCATACAAGAATGTGTTGGTCGGCTAGTGCGATGGTCTGGGAAAAAGCTGGAGACTGCTGCCAGGAAGAGACAGCAAGAGACAGGAAATGCCCCGGGTACACAGCACTGGAACTGCATTCAACACGTGTTTAATTATCCACTTGTCGTATATAAACTATTACACCAGACACGGTGGAGAGGACACAAAGCTACTTCTCTATCAAAATAACAAAGAAGGGCCGGGCGCGGTGGCTCACGCCTGTCATCCTAGCACTCTGGGAGGCCCAGGTGGGCAGATTGCTGGAGGTCAGGAGTTCGAAACCAGCCTGAGCAAGAGCGAGACCCTGTCTCTACTATAAATAGAAAGAAATTAATTGGCCAACTAATATATAGAGAAAAAACTAGCCGGGCATGGTGGTGCATGCCTGTAGTCCCAGCTACTCGGGTGGCTGGGACAGCAGGATGGCTTGAGCCCAAGAGTTTGAGGTTGCTGTGAGCTAGGCTGACGCCACGGCACTCACTCTAGCCTGGGCAACAAATCGAGACTCTGTCTCAAAATAAATAAATAAATAAAATAACAAAGAAGGAAAATACCTATTTTAGAATAGGAGCTATAAAAATACCTCGACTGGTTCATGAAACAGCATCTTACGGCTACAAAGACAGGTTCATGAATAAGCAAATGAAAAACAATCCAATACATAAAGCACCTGGGATTGATTGACGAGATTATCGTTCATTCATTCGACACCCAGAGCACAGGGGCTTATCACACTGCCTGATGGAAACACGAGGGCACAGGGCGCTAGGAGAAGTCCGCATCCATGGTACAAAATCTCCGGTCAGGACTGGCCAGGACGTGTGGGAGCTACAAGCAACAAAGGCAGAGTATTAGGAACAAAATGGTTTCTCCGGGTTTTTTATTTATTTATTTTTTTGCAGTGGTGTGATCATAACTCATTGCAGCCTCAAACTCCTGGCATTGAGCGATCCTCTTGCCTCAGCCTCCCGAGTAGCTGGGACTAGAGGCAAGCGCCACCATGCCCGGCTCATTTTCCTATTTTTTGCAGAGACAGGGTCTTGCTCTTTCTTGCTCAGGCTGGTCTCGAACTCCTGGCCTCGAGCAATCCTCCCACCTTGGCCTCCCAGAGTGCTAGGATGGCAGGCACCCAGCCTCTCCAGTCTATTTAAAAATCACACCAAGGACAGGCGAATACCAAGCCCAAAGGACCACATACACACACTCACTATGGCACTTGCAGGCATAATAGAGAAGGCAAGTTAAACACCTTCATCCCAGCCCTCTAGAAGTTTAAATCTAAGACCATGTAAGAAAATACAGTATACACAGGAATGATCTGAAACTTAAAAAAAAAAAAAGTATTCTTTTTGAATAAACCCATTTATTGTGTAAGCATTTAGAAAAAGACATATTTATAAATTCATTAGTTAAATATTAAAATTCAATAAAACATCGTGTTGGGGCGGGGGGTGGGGGTGGGGGTGAAGGGATTGTTTTGTGTTTTTCAGATTTCTTGAAGGGAGTAACCAAGGCCATTCTGTAGCCGTGTGACATACACAAATTACTTAACCTCTCTGTTCCTCCAAAGTCTCCTCAGTTAAATGAGAAGGCTCGACTAGATGCGATCAGCGGCCCTTTTCGAATCTAAAATTCTATGGATCTACCAGGTGTTTTTAGAAAACTGTGTATTTTCTGCATTCAGAGTGTCCGTTTTATCTGAACCAAATTTAATACCATAAAGCATGCTTCCCTCTCAACACTCGTGCCTCTCCCTTTCATTTGGGGTGTATTCAAAGAATGTAAGTAATGTTAACTAACATAAGGCTAAGCAAAGCCTCGTTAGGAAGTAAATGAGTGAGGAAGAACACTCATTAGATATTATGCTTAAACTTATCAAAAATTATCAGGGGCTTATTGTGTATTTTGAGTATCTCTACACCAGCATTGTTTAATAGAACTTTCTACTACACCTGCCCAGTAACCACTAGCGACATGTGGCTACTGAGCTCTTGAAATACAGCTAGTACAGCTGAGGATACGCATTGCAATTTTAATGAATTTGAATTTAAATAGCCACACGTGGCTAGTAGCTGCAGCACTGGACAGACGCCACTAGACCCCTGCACCCATAAGCTGAATTTCAGAGTCTGGAACATGTCCTAAATAACCATCGATTCTTGGCTCTCTTAAAAGTTTTAAATGTAATAATGTCAAGCTAGTTAAAAGAAAACACAAGAATTTTTAAACCTAAGAGGCTTCAAAAGGAGACCTAACAGTTTCCCCCCTAATATTCCGCAAATGACTCATGGCAAACTTCCTAACACAGCACAGGTTTTTTATGGAATGTGCTGCGTTTTTACATAAATACAATTTCAAAGGAGAAGCAACCTTAGATCGCTGTTACAGGTTAAGTCACGTTATTTCCTTTTTTCATTTATTTATAAATTCAAGAAAATCATTCCACCTCAAAAATGTCATCAGGTACCAAGATTTTCTGTAAAAGAAAAAAAAAGAAGGGGGGGGGTCCATGAATGTAACTAGCTATTAATAAACCAGTAAAGTATCAGTGGCTTATATAACACTTATTAAAGGGGAAAAAGTTTGCTCAAGCCTCTACTGTTCCTCAAAGATTCAACTGTATCCATTTGCCTCCACCCAGATGCTACAGGAAGGTCATTTGGGATTGTAAAATAAGACTTCGACTTAAATGCACCAAATCCATCATTTTAAGCAGAACTCCAGGGTGACGATACAAATACCAAAGAGCACGCTCCCAAAGGTGTAGCAGGGCAAAATCTCACACGACTCCACGAGGACAAGGGGCAACTCCACGCAGACTTTCTTTTTGTCCACCCAGGTGGCTGCAAAACTCACTCCCTTTGGCAAATAAAGTGTCACACGTCTGACTTTTTCAGCAACGTCTACTTTTTCCTTCCTTCCCATAAAAGACAGACACACTTTCAGTAGACATCCCAGAAAATAAAAATAAAAATTCCAGAAAGGAATAAAGGAAAATCACTTCTAATTCTAACACCCAGGGATCATTTTATATTTAACGGTATCTTCTCCCGATAATATCTTCTACTGATATTAGTAGTTTATCTCTGCGGCTTTTTTTTTTCAGTTGGTATAGAATTTAGAATTTTAATCCATTTCTCATTTTACATTACACAGAAAGCATTTTCCTCATGTCATTAAGATTCATTGAAAACATGACTGGAAATGGGAGTGTAATTTTTTATTGTTAGGTGGAATAAGGTTAATTTATTTACCAGTGCTCTACTACCCAACGCTAAGTTGTGGGTTTTTTTCACCATTATCAGTATTAACCATATCAAGCCTAACTGCTAAAGAAAGAGGGGACTTCACATCACCTATTATTTCATCAAACTGCAGAGCTTCTTCAAGTTTAAGGCACGGAATATAATCACCTGAAGGACTTGTCAAAATGCAGATTCCTGGGCCCCCCTCCCAGAGGTTCCGATTCAGAAGATCTAGTCAATGCCTGATGATCTGTATTTTTAACAAGTCCCCAGGTGATGCGGACGCTGCAGTCCAGGGACTATACTTTGCGAACCACTACTCCATGAAATGCCACACTCCCCCAAATCCCTTCCTGGAGCTCTCATTTTCCTGGTCGATATGACACAGCCGAGCCACATAGTGTACTATGATGACTTCTCCTTTCTTACACAACTTTTCCCTGTACTTAATAATAGTCTTGTTTTGTTTTTTTCTAGGTCTCGAGTTTTCTACATATTTATCATGGATACAAATCCAAATTTTCCACAAACTCTCCATAAATTGAGGTATATAGGTATTTTATTAATTTCACCTGCAAATAATGTCTACTAGGGCCTTCTTTTCTGCTCTGACCTAGACTAACTGCTTCTGTGCCTGGAACACAAGTGTTATCCTGAGGTCTCACATCCTCTTCCTCTTTTATAGGATCTCTTGTCTTCTTCCCTTTTGGTGGTCTCTCTCCTATTGATGGAGCACATTCTCCAGTAGATTCCTAAGAAAGGATTTATGTGGAAAATTGGAGGGCTGAAAATGTCTTTAATATACTCTTGTGTTTTAAGCAACAGTTTAGGTGGATAAAAAATTCTAAGTAGGAAAAACATGCTCCACCAGAATTGAGGGCTTCCCTCCATTGCTTTTGGGCTTCCATTGTTGAGAAATCTAATGCCTTCCTAATTGAAGGATCTGTTAACATTCTGAAATCTCACTATGATGAGTCTAGTGGTAATCTGTGGCTTTGAGGGCACTGAGTGACGTCTTTCAAGACTGAAATGCATGTTCCTTGGTTCTAAGATATGTTCTTGACTCATTGCTAATATCCTGATCTCCATCTTCTCTTTCATTCTAACAGACACTCCAATGCTGGACTTCCTTCATCTCCTTAATTTTCCCTTTTACTTTCTAACAGTTCATTTTCTAAGCTACCTTCAGAATATTCCCTCAACTTTCTCTCTAGCTCTCCTATTGTTTCATTTTAATTTCTAAAAGCTCTCTTTAATTCTCATAATACTCCCTTTTTTCTTCCTATCCCGTTCTTGCTACATGGATGCACAACCTTCTATTATATCCCCGAGACTACGAATGATCTTTTCTTCAAGATTTTCTTCTGTCCTTCACAGAAGTTATTTTTCTCTCTCGTTTGTTTTGGTCTCTACTTTTTACATTCTCTGCTTCCCTCTGTAGCCTGGTAAAACTCTGTTATTCGCTCACTTTTCAGAGTGGGGAATTAAAAGGCTGATGGAGTGGTGTCTCTGAGCAGTTGGTGGAGGTTGTTGATTACAGGAATCACCGTATAGAGACCTGCTTGGTCATCCAGGGAGGAAACCCCAATCTTGGTGACTTTAAGTCTTTGCTCTTAAGTTTGGTCAGATGACTTAGAGGAGTCTCTCACATTCCAGCACAAAAGGGCTTAGTGTTTCCCTGTCGCTGGTTCAGAATCGAGCATCCCAAAGAGACACAATCCAGTTTCTTTCCTAAACGTGGGCTAGAATGAAGATCTCCCTCTTGGATCCAAAGCAATTAACGATGAGTCCAGCTCCAATTTCAGATTTCCAGGCATGAGTCTATTCATTCTCTTCTTCCCTTAAGCTAGTTCTAATATACCACTCTTCCATCTTCATTTTGCCTCATTAGACACAGTAAATGTTAAACTATCACCGTGCAACTGGAACTATCCAAACTCAGATGAAAAAGTGAGACATTATACTGCACTAACAAAGCTAGCTAAGCGTCAGAAATCATTCTTATCTCCATGCATCAAGTCGGGCTACCCCAGGACAGGCTCTCTAGAGTCAGAGCCCCCTAATGACTCAGACCTTCCAAACTGACTTGCCTTCCCGTAGTTCAAGAAAATCGCATTCTTACTAATTAACAACATACTCAATTTCAAGCTTGCTACCCTGCGACAGGAAAAGGTTTGCAGTCGTTTGGTTCTCTTTTTGTTTTGTTTTGTTGTTTTGTTTTTACGTGACTCAGAAAAGATGACACGCCCCAGATCGAAAATAAAAACGCAAAGGTCTAAACTAAAAGCTCGTGAAATTCCAGACACGGTGCTATAAGGCAACCCTTGAAAAATCTAGCATGTCTAAATCACAGAGAAAGCTGTTTCATTTCACACTCCAGGAATTTCAAAATGAGCGCACAGGAATCTAAGCTAAGACCTTTCAAAATATTTCAATCAACATGAGAAAAATCTCAGAAGGATTCTTCTGAAGGCTCGTACAACCAAATTTTGGACCCAAAGTCGGTCTCTGAACATCATTGCTTCCCGTGGTTCTTAAGAAGCAACATGAAAATGACAGCCTGGAATGAGAGGAGGACCTGGAAGAACCACGTCTGCAAATGGCTTTGAAGATGAAAAGCGGCAGTAAGTGCCAAGGCGAGTTTCCTTCCTTTCTATTTACCTTCACATCACCCAGATCACTCTGCTAATAATGCCTGTCAAAGTACATCTCTTCCCCACGCTCACCAACCAAATCCCAGCCTCTCTAAGAAGAGACAAGCCCTGCCTCCTTCTACCATCAAGAGAGATGAACTGATTGTCCCGGGCAGAAGGTTCAGGAAATCTTGCCATTCACCGCATGGCTCAGAGCTTGATTCACCTTGATTGGGACAGCAATTGACTCACTGGTTTTCCAACCAGGCTTCAGTGGTTTGCACTCAAAATGGATTGAAATCTGACACAGATTGCTGCCCGGGCCTAAGAAATGCTAATTTTTTTTTTTTTTTTTTTTTTTTTTACAATCAGATTCATACGGCAATACTAGGAAATAAGATATGTTGGAGGCTACCAGGCGATTAAGGAGTAAATACCAGGGCTGGCAGCAGCCTCCTGGTCCCAGAATAATAGCATTTTATGTCTCCTAATTCACGGTTTTCACATCACCTCTCACCCTCCCAGGCAAATAGCATATATTACACCAGAGTATAAGGACAGTGAAATCAGTTGCTCAAAAAAGACAAGAGCCTTCCAAGTTACTTGCTCAAGAGAAGAAAAAACTCAAAATGCACCATTCTGAAAGGACATTTATTTACCATTCACCTGCAAAATTATTTATTTACTGCAAAGAAGGATGAGGTTTTGCAACATCCAACTAATTACTACTACAGGGCAGGTCTCTGCATCAAAGTAGCAACAGAGGATTTCTTCCACCAGAAATTAACATCCAAGCCATAAAAGTCAACAGCATTCTTGGGTAAGCAAATGGCTGAGGCTGTTCCTGGGGCTTTATTAAAAAATCAAGAGCTTTAGAATTAGCACAGATGTAGTCACACCTGGTTTGGGCATCTTGGACAAACCCCAAAGGTAAGATTTCCCCGATCGCTACAAATACTAAGAGGAATAGATCAAAGCAGCAACCCAAGCTCATAACGAAGCTAAGGAAACTTCATAGTGTACGTTAGATTTGTGCCTCCCATTATACACATATGCATATAAGTCATTTTAGCTAAACTAGACCATGTGTCGTATATGCAGTTATGAGAATTCAAAAAAATAAACTTACAAGGCAGCCTTCTGTAAGCGCCACGTGCATCGATAATGCCTAGTAACCAGTGCCTAATTCTCTGAGAGCATTTTATGAATTGATCACTTCAAGCCAGACAGACGCACAGGAATGATGCTTGAGAAGCGCCACAAAGTTCAAAGCACCTGAACAAAGTCTCTCCTCCCACAGCCAACCAAAACACCAACGATGAACAGCGCCAGCACCAAGACCACAGAGAGGGCAGCGAGCGGGCTGCAGAGCCTAGCAATCTAACTGGGGGGTGGTTGTTCCCACCACAACTGTAGGGCGTTTCAGGTGTTTATTTTACTTTTAAGCAATTGATTTACCCCTAAAATTAGGCACGCATAGAATTTTATAAATTGTATCATTTAAATGCATGAAGGAAGTTTACTCTTTACTGGAGTCATTATGCAAAGTCAATAAAAACACCCTAACTCACTCTGGTTGATAAAAGAACTTGGAAAATGTAAGGGACTCTGCAAGGGACTACTGGATACCAGGTTTATAGAGGAATATCACTTTTCACGCACCGGAATATGCCCCTGGCCTTTTGACCATCCAAAGCAACATTGTTCTCAGCTGTAAAACAGAGGGACAGTTCTAAAAGCTTCCTCACTCTCACCTCTCACTCAAGCATGTCAGGGGACATGGGTCTTCACTTACCTTCCTCAGGAAAACCCAGTGGATGTGGTAAGATGAGACGATACAGCACCTGTCAGGATGGAACAGAGACTCCAAAAAGGGGCTGTTCGCCACGGTCAGAGCTGGGTCACAAAAGCTTTCATGGAGGCCAGGCGCGGAGGCTCACGCCTGTAATCCTAGCACTCTGGGAGGTGGGCGGATCGCTCAAGGTCAGGAGTTCGAAACCAGCCTGAGCAAGAGCGAGACCCCGTCTCTACTATAAATAGAAAGAAATTAATTGGCCAACTAAAAATATATACAAAAAATTATCTGGGCGTGGTGGCGCATGCCTGTAGTCCCAGCTACTCGGGAGGCTGAAGCAGGAGGATCTCTTGAGCCCAGGAGTCTGAGGTTGCTGTGAGCTATGCTGACGCCACGGTACTCTAGCCCGGGCAACAGAGTGAGACTCTGTTTCAAAAAATAATAAAATAAAAAGTAAAATAAAATAATAAAATGTCAGGATCAGCCCTAGTCTTCCTCCCAAATACCTCCTTCCTAACATCCTTCTTTCCCCTGGCACTGCCCTTAGAAAGGTGAACCCAGTTCCTCCCCAGCAGGTACGAATGCAAACACCACCACCAACCATACATGACACAACCTCCATTTCCGGAGGCTGCCACCTCGATGTCACTCTACCCTGTCCACAACCAACACTCCATTCTGTGTGAGGTTTCTCCAAGCTCTCCGCAGAAGCAATGTGTCTCTTTCCAACAGAATACCAACCGGACAGCTGTTTAGAACCATCTCCGACCAACGTCTGCCTTTTTTAATGGAAGAACTCCAACCTAAGCCACGCATCGATGGGTACCATTTATATCTAGTGACAGGTTCCCTCTGCTGTTGCACATGCCCGGGGAGTGGATTTGTTTAGTACACAGGCGAGGTGTCTACTACTGAGTATAGAACATTAAAAAAAAAAAAAAAAAAAAGGAAAAACCCCATCTGGAGAGAAACATCTTTTCCAATCTGGAGATGGCAAAAAGGAAAAACGACTGCCAACGCAAATGCTTCCTCTGCAACTGTTAAGTGTGTACCTTGCAAAATGGTCAGATTTTTCTCTAATAAAAAGATAGGGTATGTGTCACGAAGCTTAGGTGAGCATGCCTTTCACTCCTTAAAATATGCTTTTAAACTATGTTTGTACCTAGCAAGAATTCTATTCTGCCATCCATCACAGGAAACAATAGGGGAGGTTGAAAATGAAAGAGATTTAGCCCAGGCTCACACAAAAAGCCCTGAATCAGAAATAGGGTGTCTGAAATCTCAAGACTTAGTTCATTCTAACCATCAGATGATGGTTTATTTACCCCATATTTAGTATACTTGCTAAAAATAATGCCAGCTATGAAAATGCTGCCACTTCAACTTAGCAAAATTTGACTTTTTCTTTGGCACATTAAAAAAAAAAAATGAAATTAACTTTCACTCACCTAAAGTCCTTTTGACCTGCCAGTCCCTGGCCCAAGGCCAAAGACAGAACCTGGGAAGGGGTTGACAGTTGGCTAATGAGGCCACAGAAAGGCCGGCCCAAGACTGTGTTTACCTGGGACTCGCAGAAAGAGCAGCTTGTGGTTTTTGTCTGCAGTTTTCTACATGAAAAATAATAATCTAATTACAGACCAAAAACCAAAGTTGACCCTAAAAGACTGTCTTCCCCAGTGGCCAACACTATTTAGAAAGGAAAAATTCTAGCTCTCTTCCAACAGTGTCTTTTTGATTTCTACTCTCTACTTCTCCCCGGACTTAAAGATTTTTTTTTTTTTTTTTTTTTTTTAAATCTTGGAGACAGTCACACTCTATTGTCCAGGCTAGAGTGCCGTGGCATCAGCCTAGCTCACAGCAACCTCACACTCCTGGGCTCAAGCGATCCTCCTGCCTCAGCCTCCCGAGTAGCTGGGACTACAGGCATGCGCCACCATGCCCGGCTAATTTTTGATATTATACTTTTAGTTGTCCAACTAATTTCTATTTTTTTTTTTTTTTATTAGAGATGGAGTCTCGCTCTTGCTCAGACTGGTCTGGAATTCCTGAACTCAAAACAATCTGCCCGCCTCGGCCTCCCAGAGTGCTAGGATTACAGGCGTGAGCCACCGAGCCCGGCCAAGACTTTTATTTAAAACTTATTCTCACCTATATTAGTGAGGGAAAAAACCGGTTTATATTAAAACCTTCTAATCAAGATGAAATGTCAACACCTTTCAAATCCGTAATGGTCAATTCGTATGACAGTAAACAACATGCTATTCCACCCCAGTGACACTGAGCATTTTCACTTATACACTTAAAAACAGCGATTTGAGCTTCATTTAAAAGCTCTATTCTGCCAAGATCATATGAACTAAAGGCAAAAAGAAAATGCTCTAGTTTGACTCCATTTAAAAATTAACTACTAAAAACAAACCAACCCTACTTGTATGGCCTTGTATAACCTCTCCAAAGACTCAACTTCCTTATCAATAAAATAAATAGAACAGCACTCACCTATTAAAATAAGCCAATGGTGTAAAGCGCTAGGCAGAATGTCTCACACAGCAAGCAAGCCAGAGGTCTCAATGATAGTCTCAAGACAACATAAGACTAGGGTTTAACCCCTAGCACTCTCTCCTACTGGGTGTCGCTCTGGCTAAATTATTCCACCTGCCTCAATCCTGTCTCCTCTGTAAAATGAGGAGGACAAAACTCAAAATAGATTAAATATAAAGCAATAAGAAGAATGGCTGGCAAACAGAAGATGTTTAAATAAGCAGGCATTATTTTTACTTTTAATAGTTTCATATCTGGGGCCGGGCACGGTGGCTCACGCCTGCTCACACCTGTAATCCTAGCACTCTGGGAGGCCAAGGCGGGAGGATCACTTGAACTCAGGAGTTCGAGACCAGCCTGAGCAAGAGTGGGACCTCGTCTCTACTAAAAGTAGAAAAAATTATCCACGCATGGTGGTGAGAGCCCTTGCTCGTGGTCCCAGGTACTCGGGAGGCTGAGGCAGGAGGATCACTTGAGCCCAGGAGTTGGAGGTTGCTGTGAGCTAGGCTGACGCCACGGCACTCTAGCCCAGGTGACAGGGATTCTGTCTCAAAAAGAAAAAAATAGTATTTGGAGGAGTAGACCTGGAGTGTTCCTAACACAATGAAATGATGAATGTTTCAGGTGACCGACATCCCAATTACCCTGATTTGATGTTACTCATCCTATGCTTGTATCAAAATATCACACCCCATAAATATGTACAACTATCATGTATCCATAAAAATTTAAAATAAAAGAAGTATTGACATCCCAATTACCCTGATTTGATGTTACTCATTGTATGCTTGTATCAAAATATCACACCTGCCCCCATAAATATGTACAACTATCATGTATACATAAAAATTTAAAATAAAAAAAGTATTCGGAGTAAATGGATACTTTAAAATCAGATTAATCCACAATGCTTTTTTTTTTTATCGTTAATGTCTAGACCTATGGATCCAAATGCTGTGTTTTAAAAAAGAGCACCTTGGAGGTGCTTATTTAAATTATATTTAAAGTGAGACTTTGTAGGAACTTTGCACTCTTGCATTATTCGTGTATTCGTTTTGATTGAAATGCCGGGGCAAAAAAACAAGTTGCCAAATTTAGCAGGAAGCAGAGAGGGTATATACTTTAATATTTTTTAGTACTCTTTTTTTCCTGGCCAATAATACTGCAGGGAAAAATTAAAAACCCGTTTCCTCTTCCCCATCCCACAACTCTGCAAGTCTCTGGTCTAGTCACAGCAGCTGACATTATTTGCTGTACTTTGCAGAATGCACCAAGGGCTTTAACAAGGCCTGGATGTATCAAAATGTATCATGTTTGTTTTTTCAGCAGAACAGAAAGGAATGAAACAGACAAGCACAAGGGAGTCCTTCTTGACCCCCTTCAGAGACACATGAATGGAAGCCTACAGGTCTCACCTTGTCAATTACACAAGGGACCCCCCCCCACCAACCATCAGTGTATGGATGAAACATTATTACTTTTTTGAAATTCACCACCCAAGCAGTTGGGAAGTGGTGCCCCGTATCTTTTCATGAGAACAGTGCTGAACTGACCATGCAAAGCTAAGAATAGCATTTGGCAACCTTGCTTGAATCATTTTACATTCCTTGTTATACTGAAAGTTACAAGCAGAGTGTCTTCCCTCAATTACAACAGAGTCCTGCCTATTTAACATCTTGCTTACACCAACTTAAAACACTTGTTTGAGCCAACAAGATCATTTTGCTTAGGAATTGCCCCATGAAATTTTTAGTACTGCCCCGTGGCCAAACCTAAGGACAGGGAGTACAGGCCAGGCGTGGTGGCTCACGCCTGTAATCCCAGCACTCTGGGAGGCCAGGGTGGGCGGATTGCTCAAGGTCAGGAGTTGGAAACCAGCCTGAGCAAGAGTGAGACTCCCATCTCTACTATAAATAGAAAGAAATTAATTGGCCAACTAAAAATATAGAGAGAAAAATGATTAGCCGGGCATGGAGGTGCACGCCTGTAGTCCCAGCTACTCGGGAGGCTGAGGCAGGAGGATCGCTTGGGCCCAGGAGTTTGAGGTTGCTGTGAGCTAGGCTGACGCCACGGCACTCACTCTAGCCTGGGCAACAAAGTGAGACTCTGTCTCAAAAAAAATAAATAAATAAAGACAGGGAATATGGAAAGCAGGGAGCTCCAGACAGACTTTTCCACTCATTGGCTGCCGTCATCCACCCACCTCCAATCGGGGATGGTGGGACTCACAGAGTGCCACTTGGAATGGTCCCAGCTACTCCTAGGAATTATCAGAGCAAAACCAAGCCAGGTATCTCTTCACGGCTTATATTCAAAGACACCCTGATCTGTCCCAGCCCATGCCAAACTGGGGTGACCTGTGAAGGCTCCATGTGTACCTGCCTCCAATTTTCCGTATGGCTCACCTTTTCCAGAGCATGCACGGAAACACGACCCCGAGGAGAGCTGAAATGACTTAACAGAAACGGCACTTTCCTTCTGCAGGGTGAACAACGGCACACCACCTGCTTTTCACAACTGTCACTCACTAAGGCCAGTGGCGTTTCCACTACCCTTTGGGGAAGTGAATCTGAAATGTCAATCACGTGGGCCTCTCTGCACAGATGTACTGAATCACGGATTTTTTTTTTTTCCCCTTTCCAGATAGCAGCAGAGAGATCTCTGAGGGAGATTCCAGTCCAACACCCTTATTTTGCAGATAATGTAGCCGAGGCTCAGAGAGATGACACTTGCCCCAAATTGCACAGCTACACAGACCGTCTCTGAAACGGGAAGCCCGGCTTCCCGGTTCCTCCCTCTGCATCTGGAATGTTCCTTGCAAGCGAGGGGCGACAGATGCCGACCACCAGACAGAAGGCAAGCGTTGACTCTGTGGTTTGTCGTGGCAAGTGTAATTTCCCCAAATTTGTTGCTGTTGTTGTAGAATAGGTAACAACGGGCGGCTGCCGGGGCAATGCAGATGTAAGAACGGTTAGAAAAACCACAAAACGTGTCCTGAATTCCAGACCCCAAGGTCATCGTGCTACAAAAGCTTTTATGAGTTCTTCTTTTAGAGCAGGGCAAAAACTCCTTATGACCACTACGCGCTGTTTTATGAACTCCACCGGTTCCAAACAGTGAAACACAAAGAGAAATGCTGTCCAAACCTAGCATACTAGAACTAAAAGTTATTTAAATCCCACAGTAAATTTGTTCATATTATATATTAAAAAAAAAAGCAACTCTTTTACTCTGATATCCTACCCCCCCCCCAAAAAAAAAAAAAACCACAAAAAACTTTTAGGCTAGGCAGGGCGTGGTGGCTCACGCCTGTAATCCCAGCACTCTAGGAGGCCAAGGCGGGTGGTGGATCGCTCAAGGTCAGGAGTTTGAAACCAGCCTGAGCAAGAGCGAGACCCCGTCACTACTAAAAATAGAAAGAAATTAATTGACCAACTAAAAATATATAGAGAAAAAATGAGCCGGGCATGGTGGCGCATGCCTGTAGTCCCAGCTACTCGAGAGGCTGAGGCAGGAGGACTGCTTGCCCCCAGGAGTTTGAGGTTGCTGTGAGTGAGGCTGACGCCATAGCACTCTAGCCAGGGCAACAAAGTTGAGTTCTGTCTCAAAAAAGAAAAAGAAAACTTTTAGGTGTAAGTGTAGGCCCTGGAGAGTTTGACTTTCTCGTGTATGGACTTAGAGCCCAAGAGCATCCTGTTATCAATTAAATGGAATCTCAGGTATACTGCTTAGAGCAATGTTCTCACCACTCCATATCACTTCTCAAATTTGGGAGTCTTGGGGGGGGGGGCGCTAGTGAAAAACTGTCATCTCAGCTAGAGCAGGCAGACATGGGATTGGGCAAATGTTGGGTTGGCTTTTCCCAGGAAAGCCTTAGGGTAAAAAGAAAACAGGGAGGGCTCAGGAACCTACTTTGACTTTTTTACAGTAAGAATCAGGAAGCTAGTTATGTATATGCCTAGCAAGGTTAAAAAAGAAAAAAATTAGTCCATGATGTCTGCAGGAACACTTGAAGAGGAAAAAACTCTCCCATCATTAGCAAAATGCACCCCCCGAGGCCAGAAGGCGTGTCTGGGGTTCAGGGTCAGTCGGGTGTCCTAATGGGAAATACTCAATTCTCACCTCTGCAGGTCTCAGCTGGCACTTCCAGAGCAAAGCACCTCAAAACAGGGAGGTGGGTCACTCTCTTCTCCAGGATGGGGCCTGCAGAGACAACTCCTGCGCCAGGTGAGTGTTTTTTGGTTTTTGTTTTTTTTTTTTTAATTTTGGCCCAGGAATGGGTCCCACAGGAGGTATGAACTTTGCGGAGGCCTGGAGGGGTGCGGGTGGAGGTGCGTGGGTGTCTCCGGCCCCCTTTACAGAGCTGAGATAAAGATCTGCGACAGTGTTTATTTACCAAAGGGAGGGAGCAGAGTGTGTGCACATTTAATGCTTAGTAGGGGAAAAGTAGCAGATCTCCTATCTGCAAAGAGAGCCCAGCCAAAAACTCCTCGGGATCTCCAAGGCCTCCCTTCCCCCACCGCCTTTACCCGCGCGCTCTCGGCCTCCGCAGGAAACCAGGCCGCCGCCGCCGCCTCCGAGGCCCGGTTTTAAGCCTGTTTTGTCTTTTTGTCCGACCTGGTGGAACCCGGATCCGCTCCCTTGGTGTAGACACGTCCTTCGGTCCCCCGGGCCCCTTGGCCACGCTGCAAAGACGGAAGGGTGAGGGAGAGGGGCGGGCAGCGGCGAGGGAGCCGGACCTGAGAGGGGTCCGGTCAAAAGCGGCTTCCCACCAGTCGGCTCAGGGTCGGCGACGGCCGCGCCGTGGAGCCCCCGAGGACGCAGCGCGCGGCCCGCGAGCCCCAAGCCCCGCGCGGCGCGGAGAGGGCCGGGGACGCCGGGGCGAGCCACGAGTCCGGCCTCCCGCCGCGCTGGGGGAGAACGAGTGTCGCCCGGCCTCCTCGGAATCCCACACAACTCTGGAAACCCACGGATCCTGAACATTCCGAAAGCGAAACTGCGAGCCGGCCTCCCGAAGTTTGGAAACGGTCTCTCGGGCCCCCCGGCGTGGTCTCAGGACTCCCGGACACCACCGAGGACGAGTATCGGGGTCAGTGGCCATCGCTGGGTGCGGGCACCATCCGCGACCCCCGGGTCCCCCTCGGCTTTTCACGCGTAAAGGTCCCGGCCCCCTGGCGCGGGCGCGCCCCCACCCCGCGGTGCCGGGGCCGAGCACCTCCCTCCTCCCTCCGAGAAAGGAACACTTGGCCCCTGCGAGGAGGAGGATCCCGTGGAATGTCCTTTGTATCGACTGTATATTCGCTCCCACGGCACAGCCCGGCACAAAATCGGGGGGTTCGGGGCGCCGGAGGGGATTGTGCGCTTGTCAGTGGCGACGTCAGGAGGACGAGGGGAGGGGTTCGCCGCTGAAACTGCCTTTCACCACACAGAGCCATTTTAGGCCAGTCTCCACCTCGGCCGAGCCCACGGGAGAGCTGTCCCTAGGAGGACGCGCCGCGCGCCCGGCCCGGGATGGCGTGGGGGGCGAGACGCGCGGTGGCCGGAGCGTCCCCCATAGCGCAGCCTCCCAGGGGCGAAGAAGAACCCGCCACGGGGTCTCCAGCCCCGGTGCCTGCGCCCCCCACCCACCCATCCACTGTACACCCGCGAAGGGCCGGCCCCTCCGACGGCGCGTCGTTGGTCCGCGTGACCCCGTCTAGCCCCCGGCCTCGGGCAAACAAACGCCGGAGACCACGTTGCCGCGCTACCTACGGGACCCGGCCAACTCTTTTTTTATACCCTGCTATTTAAAAACGTCTCCGGGGACTTGGCCGCTGCGCAAACAGGCTTGCGAGTCCCGAGGAGGTCCCCCGGCCCGCGCGCGGCTGCCGCGTGGCCCCCGCTTCCCGGGGTCTCCCTGCTCGGCGGCCGCGTCCTGGCCACGGGCGACCCCTGTCGGGGCCCCTGTTCCTGGCGGAGCTCCGTCCCCGCATTCCGGTGGCTCTCCTCTGAGCTCGGATTCGCTCGCTTTCCCCAGTTGCTCCCCTAACTGGCTCCGATTTCGTCTCCAAACTGCGCTCCCAGATCCTCCCGGGCCCGCGATGCCGGCCTTTCCGCGGCACGTCGCCACCCACCACACCCCAAGGCCGCAGCCCTGCCCGCGCGCCCTCCACGCCGAGGACGGCCCTCTCCGATGCAGCCCCCTCCCCGGGGTCGGTGCCCAACCGAAGCAAGGGACACTTTCTTCCCAAAACGCTTTCCCCATCCCCCACGTACCCCAGAGCACGAAACCCAAAAAGTGGCGGGGGCAACTCCACGTCTCCACGCTAAGTGCCGCCGAGCCCCGCGTGCCCCCGCCCTTCTGCCCCTCCACTTTCGCCCTCCCCGCGCCCCGGCCCCGCACCTCCCACCCCCGCGCGGCGCGAGGGGACGCAGGAGCCCACCGCTAAGTGCGGGGCGCCCCCTGCACGCACGGAAGCCCCCCGGCGTCTGCGGCCCACTGCGCCCGACGCCCTGGACAGTCAGTCCTTCCAGCAAGCACCTCCTCGCTCCTCCCACCCGGGCTTCGCCCGCGCGGCGTCCGGCACGCGGAAGGGGAGCGCGAGCGCGTCTCCAGGAGAGCCGAAATAAATCATGCCCCTGCCCTCGCGTATCTGCACCACGTGTCAGCAGTTTGTCACGTCAAATCAAGGCAGGGTCTGGGTTCCAAGACGCACGCACACATTCGGGGCCCATCTCTTCTGACGCCCCCTCCCGCAACGGCACGGCCGGGCCTGCACACGGCCCCACGGGCGCGCACGCCGGGCGCGCGTGGGGCCGCCTCGGTCCCGGCCGGCGGCGCCCCTCCACCCGCCCCTCCCCACCACCACCCCTCCCGACCACCACCCCTCCAGCAATGGACTTGACACGCAGACTCTGACCACGGAAAAAAACTGGGGCGGCCCATCCCTTCCCTTTTTGCCCACTTAATTCGCTAAAGCGTCTCCTGGGGTAGCCGAAGAGAGTCGAAAGGAAGCGGCGGAAACTCCGGTTGGGTTTTTTCCCACCTCAAAACCTTCATTTTCAGTTTGTCAAAGCCACCTTGGCCCGCCATGTTGAAACCGGCATGGTGTCTCAACACCGGGTCCCCGCGGCCGCGCCGGCCCCAGGAAGACAGTGGCACGCAGCGGGCTCGGGACGCGCGCCCGGCCGCGCGAACCCGTCGCTTCCCAGCCCCCAAGGGTCGCCCTCCGCTGCTCCTCCTCCCCCGCCGCCCCGGGTCACAGTCCGTAAATGCATCTCCCAGCTCGCCCAGCTGCTTTTTGGAGGATTTCAGCAACACACACACACGCACGCACGCACGTTAAAAAATAAACTCCAGGGCCAGATCGGGTTAGCAAATTTGCAGAAGAGGTCGTAGCAGAGAGGAGACGACAAGAAAGCCCCAAGCGACAGCATGTTACTTTAAAGGGGGGGGGGGGGGAGGAAAAAATGAACAAAAAGATCGTCCTCGCTGGAGCACGCTCCGAAACTACTGGTGACAATCTCATTTCAGCTGCACAGGCAGACGTTTCCACAGGGGCGATTCGGAGGTCTGCGCGATTTCTGACCCCCTGGCTGGGCTCCAGGCCCCCTTTCCCACGACCTCGTTCTCTCCCCCCCCCCCCTCCCCCCCCCCCCCCCCCCCCCCCCCCCCCCCGAATCCTCCCCCCCCCCCCCCAGACACACACCGAAAGAAAGAGGAGACCTCGGCGCGGAGGAGACGCGGGAGCGCGGGGCAGGCAGCAGGCGCGGCTGCGTCGCCAAAATGAGTGCACGGGGAGGAAGGTGGGCGGCGGGAGAGGACAGGCTGCACCCGGAGGCGGAGGGCACTTTGCAACTCCGGACCCCGCCCGCAGGGCCCGGCTGTCCGCGGCGGCGAGAGGCCCGGGAAGGGGTCGGAGAAGCGAAAAATGACAGCCCGGAGCGCGCGGCGGAGTTTGGGGCTGCGCTCAAGTGCTGTCGCTTTCTTCTCCCGCCCTGGTCGTGGGCTCCGCCACCCACCTCCCCCAACCCCCCCACCCACCCCGCCACCGCAGCTCCATCGGGCTTGGGTTTTTTTTTTTGTTTTTTTTTTTTTCTAAGCTGGAAAAAAAGACGCCGGCCGGCGCACTCAACCTGCGGGCCGGAGGTCCACTCGCGGGCCAGGCTGAGCGCGGGGACAGCGGCCGGCGCGGCTCCTACCTGGGGAAGTTTGTGCCGCCCTCGGCGTGGACCCCGGGCCCCGGGCGCCGCCGGGGAGGGCGCCGGCCTCGCTCAGTCGCCGCCCGCGCCGGCCCGCGCCCGCTCGCCGCTCCCCGCCCGCCACCTCCTCGCGCGCCCGCTCGGGTCCTCCGGCTCCCACTACAGCCTCGTTCCAATATGGCATCCTCTCTGTGCGCATGCCCGGCTCGCTCGCTCCTTTTTTTTTTTTTTTTTTTTTTTTTTTAAGACTTTGTGTGTGTGTGTGTGTGTGTGTGTGTGTGTGTGTGTGCGCGCAGCCAACTCCTGCAACGACCTTTTCCAGCGCTTGCAAAATGTCTTAAGCCAATTAGCCTGCGGGACGTGGTCCACTCCTTCCTCCGCCCGCGCCGCGACCGTCCCCGGCGCCCGGACACGGACACCCCCCGCCACCACAGCCCAGCCCACGCCCACGCGCCCCCCCCGCCGGCCCCGCTCTCCTTCCTCCCTCCCCCGAGCTCCGTCCACGCGCGATCCGCAGAAAGTTCTCACCGCAGGCGTCTCCGCTCGCCCGTCTGCGGGGCCGGCCGGGCGCGCTCCGCACCTCCCCGGCGCCGTGGGTCTGCGCGGTGGGAAGCCCGCCGCCCACCCAGTGCGCAAACTCACCCTCTGTCCGCCCGAAAGCTCTAAGAGCGCAGAGAAACTGATCCTAAGAGCAACGCCGGCCCCGCCCGCTCCGCCCCACCCTGCGCTGAGACTGAGCCTTTCGGTGAAGATTTGAACATTTCCTGGCCCCTTGGGGAGGGCGGAGGGACCGCGAGAGGTGTGTGCCGGGGGCCGTGCCCCGAGGGGCAGGAAATCAGGTTGGGGCTGCCCGGGACAGCCGCCTGCTGCGGGATGCCGAGCCGTGCGGGACAGAGGCGACCCAGCTCGCCACGGCGTCTCGGGGGACACCGGGCCGGGACCGGTTCTCCCCGGGCGTGGAAACAGTCTTCGCCCGGATCCAAGAGGAGCGCGGCCCCCGGCGATCTGTCCGAGAGCGCGGGATGGGGGGCTGCGGGACCTCCGGGCACTTTGTCGGGGCGTTTTGGGGGGGACGCGGAGGAGCTCCCCGGGCCTTGGGCGCAATGGCTGGGCAGAGCCCGAACGAAATGTCCCCAGTGCGGAAAAGCTGGAGACGCCCTGGCAGGCAAGACCCAGAGCTTCCGAAGAGGGCTTCGCCTTCACCGCGGAGCAGCGGGGAGATGCCGGCGGGGGCTGGATTGCTTTTCCCCGGGAAACACAACGGACTCGTTTGCTCGGGGTGGTTTTTTTTTTTTGCTCTGTTGCCACAAGGTTTAAAATCTCGCCCGAGTCTCCCAGTTCGGTACCCACCCCTTTCCCGTGAACCCCTCCCGCGGTAGCGCCCCGCCCCGGGGGGGCCAAAAGGTCCTCCTGGCGCCCGCGGGTTCGCAGCTCCGCCCTCCCTCCCTCGTCCCGCCACCCCAGCGCCGTCTGCAAGTGGGGTACCCGGAGGGCAGGTGGGCTCCCCGAAGGGCTGGGGACCGTTACGGAGTGAGGGCGCCTGGGCCTGACCGCGCGCGGGACGGCAGGGGGTCCCCTTCCGGCGGCCCCTCTCCGCGACCGCGGGGCTGGAGCTGATCTAGAACCGCATCGGGGGACGGGCCCGAAACGGGTCTCGCCACGCCGAGACCCTGGGGAGCGCCCCTCCACCGAAACCATCGGCCGAGCTCGGAGATGCAGCATGGGCCGCGGTCGGAAGCCTCAAGACCCCGCGCGCCGCCAGTCCGGGGAAGACCGACTTCCCCCCTAACCTTGGAGGAGGCTTCGCGGGGTCGGAAGCGCCTTCCGCCCGCCTGTCACTCCTGCTTTGGACTCGACACAGGAGCCACCCGCGGCCCCGAAGGGTCAGGCGACTTGGGATCAAGGCCATCTGCGGCGCCGCGCGGTCTTGAACTCCAAGCCCGCGTCTGCGACCCCTGCAGCTCTCCAGTCAACAACTTTTGGGGGACACCAAGCCGGAGCCCTGAGCTCTTTTCCCTGAAGGTGGATGAAGGCACCAACCGTGCCACTTGCATCCCTTAAGTGTCTCCTTCTGAACCCCGAGGAATCAGTCCGGAGTGTGGGCTCCAGACGCTCCCCGCGGCTCCGGCCCCAGGTCCCAAACACCTGGGTCATCTCTTCTGCCCCCTTCGACACACAGTGGCGCCCGTGGGGAAGGAAGCCCGGGAGACCCAACCTGGGCGCCCCTCTCCTCCCACAGGTCACCGCCTAGTGCCCCGGCGGCGAAGCGCAGAGCGCGCGGTGGCAGGAAAGGCCCCGCGTGCTGAGCCCTCCCCCGACTCCCCGGAGCCGCGCGCCCCAGGCCCGCGCTGCGCCCACGGGGGTGGCGGTGGCCTTGACTGGCGACCGCGGCTGCGCCCTCCCACGTGCGCCCCGGACCGCGCGGCCTCGCTCCGCCCGCGGTCCGCGCCCGGCCCAGCGCAGGGGCTTCCCGGCGGCCGCGGTGCGGGGGAAGACCGCGTTCTCCCTCTCCGCGAGCCCCGGCCACCAGAGCTACAGCCAGCCACTGCGCCGCCTCCAGACTTGTTTACTAGTCTCAAGTCATTATTATGCACGAAACGTTATTTCCTCGAAATAAAAACACATGCAAAAGAACACCTGATCCCAGAGTGTGTGAGACTGTGCACCAGTGGTTGCACTGCTGTCATAAAGAATCTCAACCCTGCCTATCGTGAAATTTCTGGAAGTTTGGTCTCCACCGACTTTTTTGGGGCTTTTTTTGCACGTGACGGACGTGTTGAACGTTCCTTGACTTTCTTTTTGCAATCTCCCTTCATTCTCCTGTATCCAAGGACACCAAGGAGGCAAATGAAAATTGGTTAGGAGATTCCCTGAGGCAATTAAAGTGGCCCCTTCCTCCCACTCCAATACCTTCCAACTTTCATTTTTATTTCAGAACCAGACACTTAAAGATGGGGAGAAATCCAGCATAGTCAGCCAAGGATCAAGCACTGATAAAAATGGTGAATGCTCTTTCAAAGTAAAGAAGACATATGCACTTCAACTCCGAGAAAGTTCTCCACGTAAACCTCATCATTAACACAAGATTTCTCTATATATTGCTAACATTTACTAAAAACCCTAGCAAAAATTAGCCTTCAATCACGCTGTAGATGTTATTTCATTCCTAGAGTTAAGCCATGAATTTCATTACTTTTTAAATCCAGCTACAGATCTAAGTTACACCTTCAAGAGGACTTGGGAACTTTTTTTTTAATATGAATGAGGCTACATGATACAAAATATTAAAATTATATCCATTAATTGTAAAATATTTAGATACTGTTCTGTCTGTTTGATGATAGGGCTCAAATGACACATCTATAACAGCTGAAAAGTGTCTTGTATTCTGTGTTTTCTTAAGTGTTACTTCACAAAAAGTATTGCAGAAGAGTTGAAAAATTATATGTGGACTATTTATGTGGAAGACATGTGATTAATCTTATTGCAATTAATCTTCATATCGAGAAAAATGCTGCTCAATTTGCTCATATCTGTTCTATGTTTAAGTTATCACTTCCCACTGAGAAAAGGAAATGTCTTAAAGATGACATATTTAAGAGTTCTTAATGTAGAGACTCTAATGAGATATGAGACATACCGGCTTAACAGGAAAGGCTGAAGGAAGGAAGGAAAAGAACCAGAATCCAATATTTAAACAATTTAGGCCATCTGCTCTTTACTGGAGACTTTAAACAAAACTTGTTTTCTCTGAGGCTACATAGATAGTATTTTTCCATCAATCTAAGGTCACGAAGAGTAAACCTAAACACACTCTCTTTTTTATTTTTTCACCATTTCGCCCCTATCTTCCATCCCCAATTAAAGCACTTAATGGCTAATGCGTTTGGGAGCCAAATGACCTCAGTCACTGTGTCATCACTAATTATCTGTGTGACCTCTGTAAGCCCAGTGACCTCTCTGAGCCATTTCTTTCCTCTTGGGTGAAATGAGGGGATTGGACTTGATGTTGTGTGAAGTCCTTTCAGACTGTGAAGAGCGCTCAGCCATCTACCCCACGCCGAAGCCACAAATTAACTTCGTTAGTATTCTAACGCCATCTCTGCCGATTTAATAACATCAGAAGTGTGGACTATGGGATCACCGAGGAAAAAATATATGTGTAATAAAGTAGAGAGATCTGTAGGGCAAGGTGTCACACCCTCCGTTGCCCTCTGCCCTAGAAAGTAGGTCGTATTCCTGCCTCCTTTACATTGCTGTCGTGTTTTTGCATTTACTGTATGGGTTTGGGGTTGCCCAGAAAAAGCGTCGGGGCTCAGGTGAGAGTACCTGTGAGTCATTCTGAGAAAAGCCCGAGTAATCGCGACGGCTTGCGGAAATGGTTAGGAGTTCTCAGTCAGTACAGTGAGGGGGTAGGCGATTCAAAAAAACATCATCACCTCGCAGAGCCCTTTCTTACACATTTCTACAAATTTCAGAAACACACTATTGCTATTGCTTCTTGTATAATTTGAAGGCATTTCAGGCTTCCTTGACAACAGGAGAAAAAAAAACAGCAGTAGACAGGACATATAAAAAAAAACGCATGATGTCTCATCTCTCCTAGGACCGTTTGCTGAAAGGGCTGAGATGGGTTAGGGTGGATGCACCGGTTTCGACTAATGGCTTCTTTCTCCACTGAGCCTGACAAAAGTCACTACCAGCTTCTGCAGCCACTGGCTTGTACACTTGGGTGTACAGCATCATGTGCGTCACTTGTGAATTTTACTTTCTGTTAGGCATAGTGTTTCAGATCTTGTGGCCTCAGCTCCAGCCCTTTTGAGGGTGTGTTTTAACAGGTGGAGTTGAAGAGCAGGGACTGCCTCGCAGGCATGGGCCTTTTATTCCTCCCCTCTACTAAAGACGGGGAAAAGAGAGAGAAGATCTATTCAGTACCTAATTTGCATCCAAAACTAGTCTAGGTATTTATATATATATATATGATAGCACGTAAAAACTTCAGGTCTAGCTAGGCGTGGTGGCTCACGCCTGTAATCCTAGCACTCTGGGAGGCCGAGGCGGGCAGACTGCTCGAAGTCAGGAGTTTGAAAACAGCCTGAGCAAGAGCAAGACCCTGTCTCTACTATAAAAATAGAAAGAAATTAATTGGCCAACTAATTTATATAGAAAAAAAATTAGCCGGGCATGGTGGCGCATGCCTGTAGTCCCAGCTACTTGGGAGGCTGAGGCAGCAGGATTGCTCAAGCCCAGGAGTCTGAGGTTGCTGTGAGCTAGGCTGACGCCACGGCACTCACTCTAGCCTGGGCGACAAAGTGAGACTCTGTCTCAAAAAAAAAAAAAAAACTTCAGGTCTATATTATATGTAATATCCCTTTCAAAGAGTTTAAAAATAAACACAAAGCTGAGTTCCTCATCCACTGTCACTGCCGTTAGAACACAGGTTGTATTATGTTTTTTGTTGTGGAGCTTAAATTGTCTGGAACCATTGACATTTTCGAATCCAATCCCTTTATGATCGAGGGTGTCTATCAGCAACCACACACACACACAAAATTGGCGCAGGTCAGGGACGTTGTCTGAAGCCCTAGAACTATATTTCGTCTGTGTATGATTACTGGCCTGAGTGAGGTTGAACTTGGCACATTGCAGAAGTACGAAGTGTCCCGTTGGACCTATAACTTAAAATAGACTAAACAAATTAAAACAAGCAACCAAAATCCCATATCAAAAAGCGGTTTTATTAATAAGCGCAGTGGGCAACTTGTTATATGCACCCGCTACTTTAATAAGTGCCCAACTATGATGTATGAGAGACTCAGTGTGGGGAACTGGACAATCCCAGCTTTATTGTAACTTCGAAATCCCCGACATACTTATTTTCACTGTATACGTCGCTGTAGATGATCCTACTACAGAATAAATCATTATTATCGTGATCAGAGGAGCAATAGCCATTAGATCTATAAAGACTTGATTTGCAGTGCCACCTACTGGAGACAACTGTTGACTTGCTTTCAGATTTTTTTAGATCGTTTTATTGTTGCTGTTGTTTGTTTGTTTTGGGGGTTTGTGTGTGTGTGTGTGTGTGCGCGTGTGCGCGCGTGTTTTGTTTTGTTTTGTTTTGTTTTTGAGACAGAATCTCACTGTGTTGCCCTGGCTAGACTTCTGTGGCGTCAGCCTAGCTCACAGCAACCTCAAACTCCTGGGTTCAGGCGATCCTCCTGCCTCAGCCTCCAGAGTAGCTGGGACTACAGGCATGTACGACCATGCCCGGCTGATTTTTTCTATATATTTTTAGTTGGCTAATTAATTTCTTTCTATTTTTAGTAAAGATAGGGTCTCACTCTTGCTCAGGCTGGTCTCGAACTCCTGAGCTCAAACGAGCTGCCCGCCTTGGCCTCTCAGAGTGCTAGGATTACAGGCGTGAGCCACCACGCCCGGCCCTATTTATTTTGTTAATGAACAGAGTGTTGGGAAATACAGATAGCGGTGGGAAGGGAAGAATTAGGTCCTTACTATATTTGATTAAAGCTCTACGTATAAACTGAAATATATTCATATTGAATCATTCATACTTGAATGTTAGACATAAAGAGTACTTACATGTTTCTTTGAAAAATAAGTCACTTCCTTTTTTTAAATGAGTCATTTAAGCTAGTTTTTAACAGAGCCCTATGTTTTTATTCTTATCCTTTCAAAGATAGAATTCTTTTATACTTGTACATATAAAACTTATGAAACACATAAGTATAAAACTTCTGTGTCTGAAACACATATCGTTGATGAATTCTTGGAGGTTTTAATTTCAATTTCATACCAAGGGCAAGGAGGGACTCAAAGATTTTTCAAGGTTTCCTAAACCAATTTCTTGGAGAGGTAAATGTTTTTAAATTAGATATAGAGGAAAATTAACTAATGAAAAATAAAAACAAACCTCTACTTTCATTTAATCGTTCAACAAATATTTATAGGGGACCTCCTAGGTACCAGGCACAGCTTTAGGATCTGAAAGACAGCAAACAAAACAGATAAAGCCTTGCTTCATGGGACATTTCATCAAGGTGAGATCAACAACAAACAAATGCATATATAATGTGTCGCGTGGAAGCCAGTACAATGCAAAAGAGTAAAACAGAGGGAGGCATAGAAAGTGACAATGAGAGAGGGGAAGGTGACATTGTATATGGGAGGGGGTCAGGGAAGTGGCATTTGAATAGAGTGCTCCAGGCAGAGGGAACAGTGAGTACAAAGTTCCTGAGATTGTTCTCCGCCCCATTTGAGAGGAAGAATACATCATATAAAAGTTCGATGATATTTAACAGCGTAAGCATAAGCCATTAACTTGTAACTTGTAAATTAAGCAAGGAGTACTAGTATTCCCAGGTGGGAAACCACGACAAAGTGATCAGTTCAAATACTTGACAACAAATCTACCCATTCCCCAAGGGATCAAACCCAATTCCCCTGGATTTAATCAGATTCTTAGGTTGAATGCGTGCTAAAGGTTATCTTGTCTACCATCTCTCTCATACCCAAGTCATCCCTACGAGTAGTCATCCAGTCTGTGTTTGGACGTCCCACCCCCTCCAGAGAGAGCCCGTTCCGTCTTTGGACTGCCCTGACTCTTGGCAAATGCATCCTTACCCTGGGATGAAACCATGCCTCTGGTCTCTGGTGTTTGAGTAGCAGGCACGGCATGAGGAAAGGCAGACAGCTCCCCTCATCCTCACTGGGCAAGTGAATGGGAGCCCCCGTGGACAGGTCCAAGAATTTTGCATATGTGCCAGGACATGTGGCCTTGCAACTGCCCCTTTAGTCACCTTGCAGTCGGTGCAGTATCTGGAAACGAGTCCAGCCGCCATCACTCACCACTCTGATCTCTCCTACGTACGAGCTCTTCAAGGACAGGATGGTTCCCAGCGTGTCCTCGTAGCAGTGGAACTGTATTTCCTCCGAGTCTCTAAAACCAATGCCGGCCGGGCGCGGTGGCTCACGCCTGTAATCCTAGCTCTCTGGGAGGCCGAGGTGGGCGGATCGTTTGAGCTCAGGAGTTCGAGACCAGCCTGAGCAAGAGCGAGACCCCATCTCTACTATAAATAAAAAGAAATTAATTGGCCAACTAAAATATATAGAAAAAATTAGCCGGGCATGGTGGCACATGCCTGTAGTCCCAGCTACTTGGGAGGCTGAGGCAGCAGGATTGCTTGAGCCCAGGAGTTTGAGGTTGCTGTGAGCTAGGCTGACGCCACGGCACTCACTCTAGCCTGGGCAATAAAGTGAGACTCTGTCTCAAAAAAAAAAAAATAAAAATAAAATAAAATAAAACCAATGCCAACTGTAGTTCACTCAACTGAAAGACCTCTGTCTATGTGTGAGCACTCTCACCTGCCTTTCATTCCTTTCTTGGTTTGCAGTTATGCCAAATCAGAAATTAACTGCTTAGGAATAGCACAAATGAACAATTCTGGAAAACATACACATGCATCCAAATAAAGGACATAGTTCACTTGCAAAAGGGAGGCTTCCTTAAGCTAGAGAATAAATGACAGCAGCTAACGCTGGTTGACCTCACACGGTGTGCCAAGCCTTCTTCCAGGGGCTGTACGTATCTTAACTTGTTTACTCCCACAGTGGGGCTGAGAGCAATTACCAGGAGTCCTCAAACTATAGCCCGAGGGCCACATGCAGCCCACCGAGGACATTTATGCGGCCTGCCAGCTGTTTTTGCCGCTGCTTCCTGTCTTGCTTAGCAGCCAACTAGTCCCGGGTCCACAGTGTGCATGCGTGGAATGTGCGCCAAACTCTCCAACGACCCTCTAACGGTCTGGGGGACAGTGACCTGACCCCCTGTTTAAAAAGTTTGAGGAGCCCTGAAAGCAAACTGCTCATGGATGCATAGCTGGTGAGCGTTGGAACTAGAATTTGAAGTCAGGCAGTCTGACTCTAGAGCCTCAGTTCCCTAAACCGCACTCCCAGGATTTATAAGAGTAGAGATGCCAGAGATGAAGGACAACATATGGAACAGAAGACTGAAGGAATCTGGGTCATTTAGCAACATAAGAAAAGGCTACAATAAAAAGGAGAGCCAGAGAAAGTTCATGGGCAACTTTAAAAGGCTACAATAAAAAGGAGAGCCAGGGAAAGTTCATGGGCAACACCAGTGTCAATTTTTTTTTTAACGGGTTGTAAATGGATGGGATCGTGATCACCGTCATCGTGTCGTGTTGCTATTTCCTTACGAGCTCTGTCTCTCGCACGAGAATAGCACCATGAGAGGAGAAACTCCTTCTTATTTACAGCTATCTCCCCCAATCTCTGGGACACAGTCTGGCGCACAGTAGGTGCTCAATAAATATTTGTTGAATGAAAGTGGAAAGAAAATGCCATAAACACAGAATCTCTAAATAAGACTGGAATGAGAATTTTACGTAAATTATAGATTTCGTGGAATCTGCACTTGTGCATAAAGCAGGAACATGTTCAAGGACAACACGCCTTCTGAACTCTTGAGTGAGAATTCAAGCGGGCGTGTACTGTCCTTTAGGAAGGCTCTCTGTACGTTAGCATGTGAGCCATTAAGAGCTTTCTTGCAACCGAACGCTTTGCCTTACCAAGAAACCACCCCGTTTGCTTGATCTTCGGCATGGCTCCAAAAAGGATTTGAGGCCAACAGCTGCAAATTGTCTTCCTTTTTCCCCTCAAAGCTTCTACACTTCCCGAAATAAAATGTTTTAAAGCACTGTTTGCTCACAGAAATTTTTTGGGCAGTCTTCCAAGTGGATTTCAGGCATCATCCAAGCCTTATCTCGTTAGTTCCCTTACTAGTCCTCTCTGATTATAGTGCCACGTCGATACCCCGGCACTCGTAGAGAGCAGGTTCCTGAGCACGGACACAGGCAGGAGGTGGGCAGGGGGAAGGACGCCGCTGGGCGACAGCTCCGCCCTTCCCGGTGACTCCGCTGCCTCAGAAGGCCAAGCCTCCGCAGGAGACAGGGGACAGAATGCTCACCTGACCCTCACCAAGACCCTAAATGAAATCAGCTTCCCACTGAATTCAGACATATCTCGACATACATCCCAACGTTGTTCCATTTTCCTCCTCTGGCTTTGTAGGTCAACATAATTAGAAAGAAATAGGAGCGTTGACCATGCCAAACATAACTACACAGATAGAGGAGGAAACTGTTATAATGTAAGCGTCTCTGAATTAATGATTTCTCATCTTCAGTAATTCTACGTGATCATAACTAGGCTTTTGTGGTGTAAAACTCAGATAACATTGAACCACAATATAGGTTTGCATTCTACTTCCTGTTCAGCCTTTCACCAGCTATAGGATCTTGAATGAGTGATTTAACCTCTTTCGGTTTAAGTTTCCTCGTGTTAAAAAAAGAAAGAAAAAGCTGCCATTAGGCTCTATATAATCTCGTATTTCCCATTTCTTTGCTCTACTTAGGTGCAAAGTGTAGGCTCAGAGATCTAAACGGCTATTCTGATCACCTTCTAATCCTACCCCCGTGCCATGAGGGAATACATTAACCACAAGATTAACATTAACAACTTATGTCCATTAGCAGAAATAACCCTAAAGCTGCTTCAAAGATGACACGAAATATTTCCTTTCGGAAAGCTAAGAATGAGATTCACTCAGGAATGTCAATCATAATTTATTGCTAAGACCCAATCCCATCCTTCCACCATTTCCCCACTTGGCATCCTACAGAAAGTGTGGGAGGTAAATAACCCCCACCCCTTCCAGCCACGGGAGGCAAAGTGATTTTATCCCTTTAGCTTCTGCACATAAAACACAATGCGCCTCTCTCCCATGGGGGCAGAAATGGTGGAAATGACTCATTTCTTTACTCATACTGTTCTCGTTTTAAATCTCAACTTTATACTTATATCCTCTGCCCAGAAATTGAACTTCTGGTGGTATAGTCTAAGACAATAACAAGACAATTATATACATATGCATGTGTAATGGTGTCAACAGAGAACTGTTGAAAATATTCATCTATAAAAGGTTGATTAAATCAACTATGGTATATGCATGCAATAGCACATAATACAGACACTACAAGCTATGTTGTAGATTCATGTTTTTTAACATGAAGAGTATTTTTAAAACACTGTGTATACCATGATCTCATCTTTGTAAAAAATACATTTACATATGCCTGGAATCATAGATTCTGGTAAAATCTGGAAACAGTTATAAAAATGTTAAGCACATGGTAGTGGTATAAGTGATATCACTTTTTACTTTATAACTTTCTACACAGTGTGATAAATATATATTACAAAGATGCATCTATTAGTTTAGAAAAATATTTGTTTTTAATAGATAAGACTTGTACATGGTACAAAACTGAAAGGATACAAAACAGTAAACAATGATAACAATTAAAGCTCTCTCTTTTCCATGGTTCCCTTCCAGAAGGTAATTACTGTTACCTCTGCCTCCCTTAATCTTTCTGAGATAATCCATGCTTTTCCATATAGTGCCTTTATAATCACAAAAGCAATCATACTAGTTCCACTTTTACAAAAATAATTTCAGGAAGATTAAAAGTAAGTCTTTAGGAGTTAAATAGAATGCAAGAACAGAAGCAGTAATATACTTGCTTGGGTTTTCTTCTTTGTTTTGCAACAGCAGTGAATAGGAAGCATCAAACATATTATCCTACTCGTTGGTAAGTAATAGTTCTCCTTTATTATATTACATTTATTTAAGTACATGTTTTTCTCCCCTATAAGACACTGCATTTTTTGGGGGGGCAGAATTGTTGCCATACCATTTCATATCATCCACGGGGCTTACATATAATAAAATAAATTAATTAAAATAATATTTTAATGTATAATATTTATAATTTATCAAGATGTTATATATATAGTAGGAATTATCATGACTGTTAAACAATAATTTGTATACAACGAGCGGGAAATATACATTTGCTTCATAAATAAATAAGTGTGATCTGAAAGTAGATTTGATAGTTGCATCTTGAGCAGTAACGTTAGCAAATACTCATATTGCTCTCACTGTGGGCCAAGTATGCTTCTCGGCACATGACAGGAATTAACTCACTTAATCCTCTTAACAGGCCTATGCAAAATTTTCCTTGTTTCACAGATAAGGAAACCAAAACACAGAATGAATAAGTAACTTGCCCAAGATGATCCCACGAGCTAGAGGACTAAGATGGGCTCCAGAAGCAGGCAGCCTAGCCCCAGTTAGTAAACCAGTACTTTCCAAGTAAGTGTCTTAAAGTATTTTATAGCATATAAATAAAAATAAATCCGGTGCTTTAACGAGGCACGCGCCACGATTCTGGTGTTGGTGGTGCCTAAGAGAATTCTAGCAGAACAGAAGGTTCTGAATCCCAGCTCTCAGCCATCTAGACCACAGTCCCTCATTCGCAGGCGACAAACTGTAGTCGAAGAAACTGAAAGGAGATACGGTGAATGCTTGTCATCTCATGGTTGTTAATTAAGTATCCGAAGAACATGAAAAGGCAGGACAGGGGTCGTGGCTGGAAAGTGAGGTGATTGTATAAACGTCTTGGTCTGTGATCTTCGACTGTGATGAACTGAATGTATCCAAGCTTGTGGTTTTTGTTTTTGTTTTTGTTTTTTTGAGACAGTCTCGCTCTGTTGCCTGAGCTAGAGTGCCATGGCCTCAAGCTAGCTCACAGCAACCTCCAACTCCTGGCCTCAAGCGATCCTCCTGCCTCAGCCTCCCAAGTAGCTGGGACTACAGGCATGCGTCACCAAGCCCGGCTGATTTTTTCTATATATATTTTAGTCGGCCAATTAATTTCTTTCTATTTTTAGTGGAGATGGGGTCTCACTCTTGCTCAGGCTGGTCTGGAACTCCTGAGCTCAAACGATCCTCCCGCCTCGGCCTCCCAGAGTGCTAGGATTACAGGTGTGAGCCGCCGTGCCTGGCCAACATGTATTCTTTGAGTAAGGGTAATTTTCCTAAGATCAACTTTTTACCTCCAATTCTCAAGGGCAACTGCAGGAAAAAAAATTTTTTTTAGGCTGCCTTCTCCATGATATGATAATTACTACCATATTTAAAATGTAATTCTCTTCTAAAAATATAAATGTTAAATGCAACGGCTTAGTTGTGCACTATGGTTATCCATCATTTCAATTTCTCAATTGGTTTTCCAAACAGCTTCAAATCAGCTTGGTATTTATTAGGAGAAGTTTTTTTTTTTTCTTTTTTCCTTTTGGATTTGGAAGACAGAAGCATTTGTATTACTATTTCCATCCATGGGGAAGATAAAGCAATTATAGGTTCCTTAAATATGATTGGTCTCAATCCTAACATCTTGGGAGGGGTTAATGATTCATTAGTATTTAGAAGCAGGTTGAAAATGTACATAGCTCTCTAAATGCTTAGAGATAGTAATAGTGTACAAGAGTTGGCCCCCCAAAAATGTTGCTTGTTAGTTTGTATCAAGGCTGAATTTAGAAATATCGTGGTGGCTAACTCTACAAAAAAAAAAAAAAAATAGAAAAATTAGCTGGGAATACTGGCATGTGCTTATAGTCCCAACTACTTGGGAGGCTGAGGCAGGAGGATCGCTTGAGCCCAGGAGTTTGAGGTTGCAGTGAGCTAGGCTGATGCCATTGTACTCTAGCCAGGGTGACAGAGAGAGACACTGTCTCAATTTTTGTTTCTTCGAATCATTATTGATATTCAACTCTAGTAGCCTGAATTCATATCCAGATTGTATAAGAGAATCTTGTTGGATTTGCCCATATCCTGTTAGAGTACATAGGGTCTGTCTTTCTCAATGCATTTTTTTCTGTGCAAACAATTCAACCCCTATTTCCTGAGTTCTGAGCATGTGCACAACAGCACTTCCACTTATACAATACAGCATTCACCTCCTGAATTGGACATTCCTTTCAAATTTCTAAAATTGATGCTCCTCATCTGAGTTTTATCCCAAATAAAATTTTTTTCTTGCTCAAATGACTTATAATCCTAGCACTCTGGGAGGCCAAGGCAGGAGGATCGCTCAAGGTCAGGAGCTCGAAACCAGCCTGAGCAATAGCGTGACACCCCCATCTCTACTAAAAATAGAAATAAATTAATTGGCCAGCTAAAAAATATATATATACAGAAAAAATTAGCCGGGCATGGTGGTGCATGCCTGTAGTCCCAGCTACCAGGGAGGCTGAGGCAGGAGGATCGCTTAAGCCAAGGAGTTTGAGGTTGCTGCGAGTGAGGCTGAAGCCACAGCACTCTAGCCCAGACAACAGAGTGAGACTCTGCCTCAAAAAAAAAAAAAAAAAAAATGCTAAGTTGTTTTGCAAGCGGGAATGTTTCTCTGGCACAAAGTTGGAGGACAGAAGTTTTATTGAAAGCAAAGTTACGTAGACAGCCACACGTGGAATGTCCCTTTGCTACCAAGGAGGGGAAGAGTGATGGAGAGAGGAATTCAACCTCTATTCCTGAGTGTTCTGGCTATTCCATATCTCTACGAGAGGATGGGGAGAGCTCTCTGAGCATCAGTTACAATCCACAGAGAAGGCATTAGAGGCACGAAAAATCTGTAAGTCGTGAAAAGGTTTGGGGGAGATTGCCAGGGGTCTTACATTTTAGGCTTTGATCCAACTGATCTCATTTCATTCCAGCTTCTGGACCATATTTGATTTAGAGTTTTCTTTTTTTTTTTTCTGAGATGGAGTCTCAACTTTGTTGCCTAGGCTAGAGTGAGTGCCATGGCGTCAGCCTAGCTCACAGCAACCTCAAACTCCTGGGCTCGAGCGATCCTCCTGCCTCAGCCTCCCGAGTAGCTGGGACGACGGGCATGCGCCACCAAGCCCGGCTCATTTTTTCTATATATATTTTTAGTTGGCCAATTAATTTCTTTCTATTTTTAGCAGAGACGGGGGTCTCGCTCTTGCTCAGGCTGGTTTCGAACTCCTGACCTCGAGCAATCCGCCCACCTCGGCCTCCCAGAGTGCTGGGATTACAGGCGTGAGCCACCGTGCCCGGCCTGATTTAGAGTTTTCACAACGTGAGTGTGAGTCTCACTAGTCTTGCCAGCGACATGGGCCCAAATCCCTAAAGGCTTCACTGACCTTCCTTTTTAATCTCTCTTTCATCACTGTATTATAGTCTGCCTGGTGACATTTGTCTTTCTGAAGATAATTATATCCCTCTGGATTTTTTTTTTTAAAATTTCTTCAATAACTTTCCCAGTGTTTGAAATCTTCCTTCGTCTCTCTTTTATCTCGTAGGGTGTGACAGGCATGATGTTCTCCCTCACGCAGAGTTCTCTTGGAAAGACATCTTCAATTTCTTTACATCGATGTTCATTAATTCTCTCACCGGGAAGTTCCACTCCCTATTTTTGCATCTTCGGGAAACTGTTGCAAGCAGGGAAGTGACAGATCGAAGTCACCTTAAAAAATTTGGCACCAGCGCTTGAATTATTAGCCAGCAGCTAAAATTCTCAGTGTGCTCTTCGGGAAGAAGTGGTAGCCTGAACGTGAGATACGTAATGTGATCAAAAAGTCACATCATCGAGCATAGCAAAAGAGATCTGTGTAGTTTCCCTTCATTGATACATAAACTTGAAGAACAGCATACTCTTAATGGAGATTTAGCCAGTAAGACTTGCAGTGAAACGCCTATTGCTGAGATTTTATTACCATATACATATCCACACATAGCAGGACTTTCAGTTGCCTACTGCAAAGCGTTATTTGAAATCATTAAAACTAAACAGCACCTGTCAAAATAAATCAACCATTTCGCCATTTAGCCATCCAGAATCTTGGACCTTTCAAAAAATCTTTTTCTATCTATTCATTCATTCTTAAATACTCTTTCCCATCATTCGTGTTTAATTTCCAAGTACTCCTGTCCTATAAAAATAGTGCATTAAAGTGAAATTGGGTATTTCATGCATAATGCCGTCTTCGGATTCATCTGGGTTAGGCTTTGTCGCACAAAGCGTACGCTTCCAGGGCTGCTATATGGTTTTCCCACCTATAAAATGTTTTTACAGCTTTGTGCCGTAAAAGCCAATCCAGCTGTCAAACGTTGGCTGTTGCCTTTATGCACGTCTGTTTGATTTAACATGCTTCTGATTAACAGTGGAGTTTCCTGATGCTGTCAATGTAAGCAAGGTATTAAATGCCTTTTTTAGAAATGACTGTTTTTAAAAGAGAGATTAAGTAAACTAGCCATTCCTGCTGGTAAAATAATTGATTATGTTGCTGACTATTTAATATTATGTTTAGCCAGGACTCCCTGGGGACAGTTTATTACTTTAGCATAAACAAAGAGAGAACAGCCCTCCTCCTCAGCAAGGCCAGCACACGAAGAGGCCGCCGCAGATATTTGTGTTTGAAAAGAAGAGAACAAGCCCCTTCCTTGTTGAAGTAACCAAGGATCCCATGAAAAACACCCACAGCGACTGGAGCGTTACAAACTTCTCCGTGCTATATTAAAAAGCCGTCCCCTAAGTGGTTTATAAATAGCTCTCATAGTTCTCCCAAGAAGGATGCAATTAAGAGCACGGTTTGGTTCATAAAGTTGAAAATCCTGAATCCAGCAGGTAGAAACCTGGCTGGTTTTAGTCTTTCATTTTGCTTCGTAACAGCCCGGTTTTTGTTTCCACGTTCTAGTGGAAAATCTCGGCAAAATCTAGCAACCCATTTTCCATGGACCCCTTCTGTAAAAGCGTCATGAGGAAGAATCGATCCACTCTCCAAGGCTCTCTTGCTGAGTTAGGCATAAAGTATATTCTGAAAAGATACAGGGCTAGCCACGCCACGGTATTGCGCTTATATCTGCATGCGACTGTGATTTTTTTTTTTTTTTTTTGAGCATGTGTTTTCATTTTGGGATTAGGAAACATCCGCCTCTCCTGCTACGTTGGCTTTTGCAAGAAGGGAAGGAGGAAGCAGACGGGTGACGTTAGAAATCTACTGTGCACGTAGGTCCCCCTCTTGTGTCTATAAAAGGGAGGAGTTTTTACAGCCGCTCTTTTATTGACTTCTCCCCCAACCCTAGGAGGTGGTTATTATCTGCATTTTTGCAGTTGAAGAAACAAAGACGGAGCGAAATGTAGTGATTCACTCAAGGCTAAACGGCTTGGAAGGTGTTGCCGGTTGAGCCGGCGTCTCCGCGGTGGCAAAATGCAACGTATTTCTGAGCAAGGGTCGTGACGGCCGAAGGGAGCCTCCGTGCCCAAATACTCCCTTCCCGGGGCTGGCACTGGGGAGTGGGTGCAAGAGAAGGCTAAGTAACAGGGCACCCCACAAAGGCAGGAGCCAGCCTGCTGAGCAATCCTCCCCCATCATCCCGTCCCCGTAACACTCCTACTCAGAATATCATCTCACGTTTATTGACTGCACCAACACCACCTGGATGACACCCATTTTTTCAGAGGGAACAGCCTGCAAAATAATCAAGAACACTGTCCTAATTTAAAGTGGGCTGGGCAGGGCGAGGTGGCTCACGCCTGGCATCCTAGCACTCTGGGAGGCCGAGGAGGGCGGATCGCTCGAGGTCAGGAGTTCGAAACCAGCCTGAGCAAGACCCCCCCCCCGTCTCTACTAAAAATAGAAAGAAATTAATTGGACAACTAAAAATATATATAGAAAAAAATTAGCAGGGCACGGTGGCCCATGCCTGTAGTCCCAGCTACTCGGGAGGCTGAGGCAGGAGGATTGCTTGAGCCCAGGAGTCTGAGGTTGCTGTGAGCTAGGCTGACGCCACGGCACTCACTCTAGCCTGGGCGACAAAGTGAGACTCTGTCTCAAAAAATAAATAAATAAATAAATAAAGTGGGCTTATGTTTATTAACTTGAAAATGGGAATAGGGGTTCAAAGGTTAGGGAGATGATAAAGGATAAAGAGAGTGATGCTAATCGCTCCTGTTGAGACATTCAACTGCGTAGACTTTTAACATAAGGATGATCGAAAGTCAGACTTCCCTTCCCTAGTCTTTATCGGTGGTGTTTCTGCATCCGCTGGGTATTTGCCAATCGAAGCGTTTTCTCCCTCAAGCTGGAACTCGTCATGGTCCCCACCGTAGCTGCCACCACATCCTCACGGGCTACTTTGTTCAGCACCTGCCATGGCCCAGGGTGTAGACGGAGAGTTGATGAGGTGGGAAACCTGGGGTTGGAGTTACCGTGAAGGATCCAACCGGTCCATGTTTTCTGTGCTTTTTGTGGGGTAGCGTTTTAAGAGCGTGAATTTTGGAACCAGAAGGATCTGTATTTATACGCTAACTAAGTAGTTAACGAGTCTGAACACATGCCTGCAAGATCAAGTTCTGGCTCGGAAACTAGCTGTGGAGGCCTTGACCTTGAGCAACTTCTTTTCTTTGTTTCCTTTGACTCCTCTGAGTTTCCCTTGCCTCGCTGAGCCGTGGAGGTGCCATCCTGGTCATTCTCGAGGCGGCAGTGGGACCGGTAGGGACGCCCCTGGTAGACCTGGCCGGAGTTGGAGAGAGGGGGAGGGAGACAGGTGAAGTGGGGAGTGGAATCTGAGATGAAAGAAGGGTGGGTTGGATGATCTGAGAAGAGCCAACCACGTGTCCCAAAAGATGAACCTAAGCAGAGAAACAAGGACAGCACAGGGTATGCTATTGCTGGGACCAGTGCATTAGCTTACAGGGATGTTGGCAGCCTAGGCAGATGGGAGAATTAAACAAGATAATGTGAAAAAAATCTAAGCTGGAGTTTTATAGTGGACGCTCCCAACTCTTCCTCCCATTTTTTCTCCCCCTTTTTCTTCCCTTTCCACTTTCTATAAAACAGGATCAGTTGCTGGCGAAGCTGCCAAAAATCCATCTGACCCAACTGCGTCTCTTCCAAATGCTGAATCATTAAGTCAGTGATATTTCTAGAGGGACGCTCTAAATCCAAACGCTGCCAGATGTCCCTTCTATTCAAAATGACTTGATGTTCTTTTGTGCACGTCTTGGATTTTTGAAAGTGATCTCATCTGCGAAGATTTATTCAAGGCTAGGAATCAAAGCTAGGTTAACTTTTTGACCCAGGAAGCCAACCTTTTAGGGAAATGGGTATTTAAATCATTTTAAACCCCTGCCACATTTTCTGAAGCTCAGCTTGTATCTTGAAAAGCCAGAGTTAAGTTGTGTGACTGAAGTTGACCCTGACAGTCTTTTTTTTTGCCCTATCTTTCTCTACGTGCCCTCGTTTATATCAGCGTCATACAAGCCTTCTCTGCTGCTAACGCCGCCTCTGCCTACCTCAGGGCTGGAAATCCCCCAAGATCCAAGAGTTCTTCTCTTAGAAGCTAGCGCCTCGTCTCTTACTGTTCCAAGTGGAACAGTCCCCACTTGGGTGAGTCTCTCACATTGCTCCAGGGGAGAGAGTCTAAACCCAGTTCTGCCACTTGCTAGAAACTTACTTCTTCCTGCCAGTCTTCCCTTTTGTAACATGGGGATAATGACACCATATCGTGAGGATTAATGAAGACGGCACAGAAAATCGCCCATTGCGGAATAGTGACCTCATCACTAGTGGGTACAGACACAATAGCTAACATCGACAAAACATCTGATAGGCTCCACTTAGCGCAGCGTCTTATGGGCATTTCCTCTTTGTTCCTCCCGGCAACCTGGAGAACCAGGTGTCATTGCACTCACTTGACCAACAAGGAAACAAAGCTTAGAGAAATAGCCATGAATCACTCAGGGTCCCACGGAGGCTCCGTGGTTTGCGTAAGACCCCTGTGTTTTAGTTAAATACTCCTGTGGGAGCAAACCCACAGGAACAATGAGATTATAAATGGTTTGGAGCTTCGCAGAGAAAGCTGCCATAAGTTTCTTATTAAAAAAAAAAAAAAAAAAAAAAAAAAACAGGCCAGGCGTGGCGGCTCACACCTATAATCCTAGCACTCTGGGAGGCTGAGGCGGGAGGATCGCTCAAGGTCAGGAGGTTGAAACCAGCCTGAGCAAGAATGAGACCCCCGTCTCCACTAAAAATAGAAAGAAATTAATTGGCCAACTAGAAATACATAGAAAAAATTAGCCGGGTATGGTGGCGCATGCCTGTAGTCCCAGCTACTTGGGAGGCTGAGGCAGGAGGATCGCTTGAGCCCAGGAGTTTGAAGTTGCTGTGAGCTAGGCTGATGCCACGGCACTCTAGCCAGGGCAACAGAGCGAGACTCTGTCTCAAAAAAAAAACAAACAAACAAACATAAATATGTTTATATATGAGTGAAGTGGCAGTAACTTCAATTACCAAAGCCAGTGGGGTTTTATTTTTCTTCAGACTCCATTGGAATGAAACTCATGAATTCCAATTTTAGTAAGCCGTACCGAAGCGTTTGAGTAACGCTGTGACGAGCGTAGTAGATTGGGTCCAGAGGAAGGTAGATATGGGTAGAGGAGAGGGAACGAATCTACCCAGTAAGAGCCAGCGAAGCCTTTGGGACTGTCATCTCTATTTGGGTTATGACGTGACCACTGACTGTCATCCAAAAACCAGTGTCACACAGTGTCACTTGCACGCAGCTCTGGGATTCAATCTCTGGCTCAGTCTTGAGTGATCGTGGGCGGCTTGTTTCTGGAGAAATTATACTTAATTGCGTCAGTGACATGATGGATGTTTGCGTGTGTATCTTCTTTCATTTATTTATTTATTGAGACAGAGTCTCACTCTGTTGCCCCAGCTAGAGTGCCGTGGCATCAGCCTAGCTCACAGCAACCTCAAACTCCTGGGCTCAAGCAATCCTTCTGCCTCAGCCTCCCGAGTAGCTGGGGCTACAGGCACGGGCCACCATGCCCAGCTCATTTTTTCTATATATATATTTTTTAGTTGGCCAATTAATTTCTTTCTATTTTTTTTAGCAGAGATGGGGGTGTCTCGCCCTTGTTCAGGCTGGTCTCGAACTCCTGACCTTGAGCGACCCTCCCGCCTCAGCCTCCCAGAGTGCTAGGATGACAGGTGTGAGCCACCATGGGGGGCCCCCCGTGTGTATCTTCTGAAGGGAAAACTGCTTACACTCTCCGAACAGGGCCCGCCACAATTGCAGACCAAGAGGGAGACGAGGTAGCCCAGGGGAGAGGAAGAACTTCCTATGGGGAATGGGCAGTTTAATGAGACAAAAATGGAATAAGGGCGATGAAAAGCAGGACAAGGTAAGGGGCAGGGGACAGAGCGCTTCCCGTGTCTGTGTGTGTGCTTGGGGGTGTTGACAATGGTCACAATTGCGTCCCTGTAATGCGCTGGCTACTGCACTTAATGTCCAGTTTAAGCGGCGTCGAGAGCCGGAGCAATTGAAAGATATTAAGGGGGAAATGAGTAACGAATCCGTTTTATTGTGCGCCGTAAATGGCCTCCATCAAAACGGTCTGTGTTTGGGCTGCTAATAAAAATGAGTGATGAAGGCGGACGTTTAACTCGGGAATTGGTTCAAGCAAGGAACATATTTTCTGTTTAAAAAAAAAAAAAGGAAACCCTCACAAATAATTTGGGTTATGGAGAAATGTCTTGCTTGGAAACTTTCTGCAACTACTGTACGGTTTTTATAAGTCTTGGCAAGGTATGGGTGGTTTTTTCTTTTTTTTTTTTTCTTTTTGTGGCTTGAAACATTGGCAAGGGCTATCACAGTAGCTGAGGATCATTAGGGTTTTATTTGTCAGTTTGTCAGTATGTGCACTTTTGTCTCTCCCTTGGGCAAACACGGGAGCCTTCGGAAGAAGGATATTCAGAAAACATAGGGGGTTCTTCTGGGGTATCAGGGATCCTGCAAATGTGGAGATCTGTTGTTCAAATATTCAAACAGGGCCAGGTGTGGTGGCTCATACCTGTAATCCTAGCACTCTGGGAGGCAGAGGCAGGAGGATCACTCAAGGTCAGGAGTTCTAAACCAGCCTGAGCAAGAGCGAGACCCCTATGAATCCAAAATTTTGACCAGCTCTTCCTCCTTGTGTGCAGCCCTCTGAAAGAAAAGAAATCTGATTTACTATTTTCTTAACTGTCCCAGTTTAGGAGTCTGGACGTTGGCACAGTTCATCTTTGGGAAACCCAATCTCTGCCTGGCACCTCTAACACGGCCCTTACAGCAACCCCTGCAGGGAGGGTGCTTCTGGCCTCATTTTAGTGATGAGAAATCGAAGGCTCAGAGGAGCCTCATGACTCTCTCTCTAATAAGTAACAGAGCCCGGAATTGGAAGCTGAGCGTGATGGACCCAGGAGGCCCGTGTGCTTTCTGGAGCCGCTCCGAGCAGAGGCGTGCTGCCTGAGTTAGGGCGATGCTCACTGACTAGACAAAACCAAAGGACAAAGAGCTCACCTTTAGCACGCGACATGCTAGGGCAGCCCGCAGCCGGCCTGCACTTACACACGACCCTGCATCTTTTTTTTTTTTTTTTTTTCCCGTTGTTCAGATCTTTGCAGGATCCTCTAAAGCAAATATCCTGATCATCATTTGCAGAAGAACCTGTGATTAATAAGATAGGGAAGAATTTGTAAATTGGGGCAAAGATGAAGTTAAGAGAGAGTTTGGGGGAAAAGGAGGTTTTAAGGTCACTTCCTCTGTGCCCCCACCTCCCTGGGACCCCTGGCCCGGGAATGATCCGTTAGGGGTTTACCACCGGGTCTGACGCTTTCGGTCCATAGTTGCATCCCGGGAAAATGGAGGGGGTGGCAGGGAAGAAAAACGATGCTCTTGCTATTCCCACATCGCTCCCACTTTAAGATCGTGCGTGCAACATCCTTGGCTTCCTTGCGGTGCTTGGAACACTTCGCAGTCACCAGGAGAAAGACAGGTTGGGTGCAGGATATTCTGTCCAAGGTTTGCATCATTCTGGGGGACTGAAGTGGCAGCTCGCAGTTCAAATGAGTCCTTTGACAAAGTGGATTCCCACTCGAAAGCTAAAATCAAAAGAAAAAAAAAAACAATCACTGTATCCGGTATTGGCAATTGTACCAAGCGCTTTCAAGTGTTAGAACCCAAAGGCTCCGAAACTCCCTGGATCATCTCCTGTAGAGTGGCTGTGGCTTTCCTGTCTCCTGAAAAAGGTGCTCTTCCTAGGAATCCCTGTAGTGTGTAGAATATTAACATGTCACAAAGTGGAAATGAAATATCACTGCATCTGAGGACAAGCGATCAGTCGACTACAGCCAAACCGTAAACCTGCGAGAGGATTTATGGAGAAGGATTGCAGTTGGAGAGTGAGAAGCATCAGCACAGAACTCAGACAGGTGGAGAGAATCCAGGACTCTTTCCGTCTCACTGTGTAGCAGGTGTGGCCAGCACCACAGAAGTCCCGGGACCGCCCCCCTTCATCCTGCCTGGTTGGTTCAGCACCTTGCTTCAAGTGCCCCGTGATCCACTTTGTCATTGCGCGACCCACCCAATCTCTGCCCAGTCTCCGTGCCCAAGCGGTGACCTGAGCTCCCTTCATTCAGATTCTCTAAAAGTAAAAACATGTTGTTCACCAGGAGCGGTGGCTCATGCCTGTAATCCCAGCAACTTTGGGAGGCCAAGACGGGAGGATCACTTGAGGCCAGGAGTTCAAAACCAACCTAAGCAAGAGCGAGATTCCCGCCTCTACCAAACATAGAAAAATTATCTGGGCATCGTGGTGCACACCTGTAGTCCCAGCTACTCGGGAGGCTGAGGCAGGAGGATCGCTTAAACCCACGAGTTTGAGGCTGCCGTGAGCTGTGATGCGGCCACAGCACTGCAGCCTGGGCGACAGAGTGAGACCCTGTCTCAAAAAAAAAAAAAAAAAAAAAAAAAAGAAAAAAAGAAAAGAAAAGAAAAGAAAAAAGAAGGAAAGAAAGAAACGTGTTTGAGTTTGCAAGCAGGTGTTTTGCCTCCGTACCAATCAATACTCTTCCCATTAAAGCTCTCCTTGAGCTACTCAGTTGGTTTGCAACTCGGGCTGCCCTTGGACTTCGGAGGTGGAGGAGGGGAGGCTGCAGGGAGGGGCCCGGCCTGAGATCCAGATTCAACAGTGGGAACCGTGAGCGGCGTCTGGAGGGAGCTGGGTGCCACGACACACCCGGGGCCTAACTGGGCGCCCGCAGCAAAGCTTATCTCCTGCGGTGTAGACAACTGACTCTGCGCTCGAGCCAGGAATCGGCTAACGCACAGGCCGTGCGTGTTCCATGGCTTCGCAATCTGTGATTTATCTTCCCTCTGGAGCCCGAGGGAGAACTCAGTATAAAAATACCCTGTTCAACGCACAAGTCAGATGACTCCTAAGTGAGATGGATTGGAGGCCGCGTGTGCCCAGAGGGTCGGGCGAACCAACTGCAAGCTGAGCTCAGGGGCTCAGCCCTCCGCCGGCTCCCCACAGAGAGAGGCCAGGATCAGAGTCTCCATCTGGGGACCTCTCCATCCCAGAAAATGGCTACTTTAAGAAAAAAAAAACATAGAAAAACAGTTATAGAATTTGAAATGTAAAATGATCATTTTAATTCCCACCCTTACTTTATTTATTTATTTCTTTGAGACAGAGTCTCACTCTGTTGCCCAGGCTAGAGTGAGTGCCGTGGCGTCAGCCTAGCTCACAGCAACCTCCAACTCCTGGGCTCAAGTGATCCTCCTGCCTCAGCCTCCCGAGTAGCTGGGACTACAGGCATGCGCCACCATGCCCGGCTAATTTTTCTATATATATTTTTAGTTGGCCAATTAATTTCTTTCTATTTATAGTAGAGACGGGGTCTCGCTCTTGCTCAGGCTGGTCTTGAACTCCTGAGCTTGAGTGATCCGCCCACCTCGGCCTCCCAGAGTGCTAGGGTTACGGGTGTGAGCCACCGCGCCCGGCCCCTATCCTTACTTTAAATGTTTATACTCATCACTTGCATTGACTGTTTTTATTCTCCTTGAGCTCTTATTTTTTGTGGTATTTATTTGAATTTTTCTCTGAAAACATTTCGTGACATTGGACTGGGTTATGAAGGTCCTTGAGCTTCCAGGCTATCCAGGGCTTCCTTGTTCTCCACGTCACTTCTTAGCTAGGAAGGAGCAGAGGTAGACGTCACGGTTCAGACTCTAGACTCTAAAGCAGTGCTCTCAAAGATTGTTTATGGCATCATATGCCTACCTGTAAAAAAAAAAAAAAAAAAAAAAAGACCATAAATAACTAAACATAATCAAGCCTGAGCTCTCTATTAAATGCATTTGACTAACTGGGCGGCGGTGGCTCACACCTGTAATCCTAGCACTCTGGGAGGCCGAGGCGGGAGGATCGCTCAAGGTCAGGAGTTCGAAACCAGCCTGAGCAACAGCGAGACCCTGTCTCTACTAAAAATAGAAAGAAATTAATTGGCCAACTAAAAATACATAGAAAAAATTAGCCAGGCGTGGTGGTGCATGCCTATAGTCCCAGCTACTCGGGAGGCTGAGGCAGGAGGATCGCTTGAGCCCAGGAGTTGGAGGTTGCTGTGAGTGAGACTGACTGACGCCACGGCACTCTAGCAGGGGCAACAGAGTGAGACTCTGTCTCAAAAAATAAAAATAAATAAAGTCATTTTCAGCTTCAGTGTTTGCTCTGGCAGACAATACAACAACAGTTACGTCTTCACATACATGTGTATGTGCATCTTCAGCATATCTGCAGAATAAATCCTAGAAATGAAATTGTTAGGTCAAAGGGTATATTGATTTTCTAATCTCACCAGATAAGACCAAGTAACACTCTTAATATAAAACAAACACCTCTAAGAATGCTGTGCTAATTTACACTCCCATCTACAACATGTACGAGTGCTGGTTTCTCAGGCCCTTGCTAGTACCTAACTTTGCCAAGGTGATAGGTAAACACAGTGTCCTAATTCAATTGTAGTTCTTTTTTTTTTTTTTTGAGACAGAGTCTCACTCTGTTGCCCGGACTAGAGTGCCATGGCGTCAGCCTAGCTCACAGCAACCTCCAACTCCTAGACTCAAGCGATCCTCCTGCCTCAGCCTCCCAAGTAGCTGGGACTACAGGCATGCACCACTACTCCCGGCTGATTTTTTTCTATCTGTATTTTCAGTTGTCCAATTAATTTCTTCCTATTGTTAGTAGAGACAGGGTCTCGCTCTTGCTCAGGCTGGTTTCGAACTCCTGACTTTGAGCGATCCTCCTGCCTCGGCCTCCCAGAGTGCTAGGATTAGGGATGAGCCACCGCGCCCGGCCTTGTAGTTCTTAATTGTCAGCGAGTTTGAGTGACTTTTCGAGTTGGAACTCTGTGTATAATACAAAGGTCCAAACGGAGGGTCGCTCTGCTTCTCTGGGTCCCACCTGGCTCTTCCTCCTCCCTGCACCAGCTTCGCTGGAAGGCTGCCCCTCTATAGATTGCAAGGTAGGGAATTGTTCCCAGGCATTATATTCAGACAG
>VSMD01086880.1:0-27541 GCA_008750895.1 Mirza zaza | reverse complement strand
TTTTTTGAGACAGAGTTTCACTTTATTGCCCAGGCTAGAGTGAGTGCCATGGCGTCAGCCTAGCTCACAGCAACCTCAATCTCCTGGGCTCAAGCAATCCTGCTGCCTCAGCCTCCCAAGTAGCTGGGACTACAGGCATGTGCCACCATGCCTGGCTAATTTTTTTTCTATATATATTTTAGTTGGCCAATTAATTTCTTTCTATTTATAGTAAAGATGGGGTCTCGCTCTTGCTCAGGCTGGTCTTGAACTCCTGAGCTCAAACGATCCGCCCGCCTCGGCCTCCCAGAGAGCTAGGATTACATGCTTGAGCCATCGCGCCCGGCCAAAACTCACCTTTTAATTCTCCTCTTGAAGTAGAAGAGTTTTCAGCAGGATTCTAATTTTGGTGTGGACAGTAGAAAAAAACTTTAATTGTAATGTAGAGCTAGCCTTTAAATTATGCCACTGGGGAACCAGAGGTTGTATAGAACTTACTTTTTTAATGCAGGAAGGCACCCATGATTAAGCCTGACTCTAAAGCTAGAACTACAGAAAGGATTGTGACTTTCATGCAAATTTAGCAGTTTATTTCATAGCAATGTGCTGCATTTATAGTGTTTTTCATAATAAAAATAAAATAGCTTGCTTGTTTTTTTAAAAAGTGTAAAACTTATATTCCGCATACTATAAAACATTGAAAGAAGTTAAAGAAGATCTAAATAAATGGAAAAACATTTTATATTCATGGATTAGAAGATTTACTATAGTTAAGATGCCAGTAATCTCCAAGTTGATCTACAGATTCACCACGATCACAATAAAAATCCCCACTGCCATTTTTATAAAAATTAAGAAGCGAGCCTCAAATTCATGTGGGATTAGCCAAAACAATCTTGAAAAAGTTGTTGTTGGAAGACTCATACTTCTTGCTTTCAAAATTTATTACAAAGCCAAAGTGATAAAAACAGTGTAGTACTGGCATAACAACTATAGACTATAGACTATAACAACTATAGTTGTTATATAGACATAACAACTATAGACTATAGATTACTGGAATAACATTGAGAGCTGATAAATAAATCCACATGTCTATGGCTAATTGATTTTTGACAAGGATACCAAGACCATTCATTGGGAGAAAGAATAGTCTTTACAACACATGGTGCCATGACAACTGGATAGCAACAAGCAAAAGAATGAAGTTGGACCCTTACTTCACACCTTATACAAATATTAACTAAAAATGGATTATGCACCTAAATGTAAAAACTAAAACTATAAAATTGTTAGAAGAAGAAAACTGAGATAAATCTTCATTACTTTGGATTTTGCAGTGTTTTTTTAGGTATGACACCAAAAGCATGAGCAAGAAAAGAAAAAAACTGGACTTCATCAAAATTAAAAACTTTTGTACTTCAAATGACACTCTCAAGAAAGTGAAAAGGAAGAAAATGTTTGCAAATCAAAATTTGAAAAGGGACTTGTATCTAGAATGAAGAATTCTTGAAAGACAACCCAATTAAAAATGGGCCAAACATCTATATAGACATTTCTCTAAGGAAGATATATAAATGGCTAACAAGCACATGAAAGGATGCTCAACATCATTAGACATCAGGGAATTGCAGATTGAAACCACAATGAAATACCACTTTACACCCTCTGGGATGGCTATGAAAAGCAAAACAAAGCAACCCAGAAAAGACAAGTATTGGCCAGCATGTGGAGAAATTGGAACCCTCATATATTGCTGTTGGGAATTTACAATGGTACAACTGCTTTGGAAACAGTTTGCCTTTCCTCAAACTGTTAACCATAGAATTACCATGTGACCCAGCAGTTCCACACCTAAGTATATATACAGAGAACTGAATGCATGTGTCTGCATAAATATTCATGATAGCCCAAAGGTGGCAACAGTCTTAATATCCATTAACTGGTAATGAATGGTTAAACAAAATGTAGTATTTGCATACAACAGGATATTATTTGACCACAAAAAGGAAAGAAGGTCTGATAACATGCTGCAACGTAGTTGAACCTGAATACATTATGCTAAATGAAAGAAGCCAGTCACAAGATAATCATAATATATGATTCCATTTATATGAAATATTCAGAATAGACAAATCTATAGAGACAGAAAGTAGGTTGCGTAGGACTGGTGGGATGGGAAGTTAGGTGAGGCATAGCTAAAGGGTATAGCACTTCTTTTTGAGGTTTTGAAATGTTCTAAATTTGGTTGTGGAGATAATTTATATGTATATACTAAAAACCATTGAATAGTACACTTTAAATGGGTGAATTGTATTGTGAATTATATCTCAAGAAAGCTTTTAATAAAAATAAGAATGCCAGTATTATGACTAACAATTTATTAATGAATGCAGTTTAGTTTTCTTTGCAGTTCAGCTTGTCTTTAGAGAATATATTCCACTGAGGATGTATAGTCAAAATAATGTGTCTAAAAGTAATTTGAAATATAATAATTTTTTTCCTATGGTTATGTTACTAACTTGATATTTTACTAAATTAATTACTTAATTTAATTTAATTAATTTACTGCATTAATTGACTTTTTCTGTAGTAAAAAACAACTCTAGGATTTCAGTGGCTTATAACAATAAACGTTTATTTCTTGCTCACGTTCTGTGAGTGCACTGCAGTGATTCTTCTCCAGGCTCCAGGCCGAGTTTGGGCTTCCGCATGTGTCTTCTCATGCTGGGACTTACTGAAATCACCGCACCTGTATTGGATATGCTAGTCTCATTCATGGTGGAGGGCAGGAGCACAAGAGGGTTGCTAGAATTTGTAGTGACTCCTACATCCTTTGGACTGGGCACACTGTCACTTTTACCCGTATTTGTTTGTCTGTTTTGCATGAAACATTAAAGTACATTTTTTTTCTTGTGTCAATTTATGCTGATACCTCCAATTCAAATTCAATACACCCAATTCTCCCTCATCTTTCCCCATTCCATGTTTTATCTTTCCTCACCGACGTGAAAATGCTGATTACCAATAACATTGCTGTTTTACTTATTTGTATCTTCTATAATACACAGTATTTTAGAAATTCAGATACTAATGTCACTATTATGTAAAGTGTAGGATTTATAATGTGAACCCTTGAGGATGCCCATTCAGATAACTGTTCGAGTCACTTGAATTCTTTTCTATGTGATGACCAATTTGGTAGACCTATAAGAAGTTAAAATACAGTTTGAATTCATACTGATAGTTCAAATTAAGGATTAAAGGTTTTTAATTTCATCATTCTTATATCTGTATCTCATCGCCCACTGTGAAAATACTGATTCCCAGCTATACCAACATAATTAATTATTCATTTGCAACTACTGTACCCACATAACAGAATCAAAATAACAATACTAACAATGTTGATAATTATAACTATGATTACTGAAAAAAATCCAAGTATTTTGCTTTTTTTTGTTGTTATTGTTCATAAGGTATATTGTACCAGAGAAGTTAGTCACATTACTGTGCTTTAAATTCACTTGAAATGGTTCTGTTTTTCAGGTCGTTTTACCAAGTATTGAGTGTTTATTTGCTTTTTTAATTTTTTTAATTTTTATTTTTTGAGACAGAGTCTCGCTTTGTTGCCCAGGCTAGAGTGAGTGCCGTGGCGTCAGCCTAGCTCACAGCAACCTCAAACTCCTGGGCTCAAGCGATCCGACTGCCTCAGCCTCCCGAGTAGCTGGGACTACAAGCATGGGCCACCATGCCTGGCTAATTTTTTCCATATATATTACTTGGCCAATTAATTTATTTCTATTTATAGTAGAGATGGGGTCTCGCTCTTGCTCAGGCTGGTCTCGAACTCCTGACCTCGAGCAATCTGCCCGCCTCAGCCTCCCAGAATGCTAGGATTACAGGCGTGAGCCACCGCGCCTGGCCAGTAAATTTCTTTATGAAACCATATTTGAAGTTTTGGAAAACAATTCAAAGATCCTGTTCAAGCTTAACACTATACTTAATCTATATAGTTCAAAGCAAAATAACTCATAGCATACAAATGTATGTATTAAACAAGACAATAGATGTTCTAAAAAGTTTTGAGTCAATCTAGTGTCTTTTCAAAGGTTTATGGCTAATCATTTTTTTGTTGTTTTTTGTTTGTAAGAGTCTCACTCTATTGCCCAGGCTAGAGTGCTATGACGTCAGCCTAGCTCATAGCAACCTCAGACTCCTGGGCTCAAGCGATCCTACTGCCTTGGCCTCCCCAGTAGCCGGGACTATAGCCACGCGCCACGATGCCCGGCTAATTTTTATATATATATATATATTTTTTTTTTTTTTAGTTGTCCAGCTAATTTCTTTACATTTTTTTGGTAGAGGCAGGGTCTCACTCTTGCTCAGGCTGGTCTCAAACTCCTGAGCTCAAAGGATCCTCACCTCAGCCTCCCAGAGTGCTAGGATTACAGGTGTGAGCCACTGCGCCTGTCCAGCAAATTATTGTATTAATTTTTTGAGTTGAAGAGAAAGGCTGAAGAGATTATTATCACAGCTAGATTTTCCAGTTGGAATGGTAATTGTTCTATATCAATTTCTGACACTGAGATTATAGGCTGCCAGTAGAAAGTTTAGCTATAGCAGAGAGTCGAGGAACATGAAAAAACTAGAGCGTGGCAAGGCAAAGAATTTAAATATTGAAGATGTATGTGTTTAACGTAAACTTTAGTGTAATATCTTCTTGTTAAAAAATTATTAGGGTAAATACTCTTAACAGTGGCAAAAGAAGTCGTTTATTGCGCTAATTAGTAGTGATGAGTATTAGTGATTGGAGACAGATAAAGGTGATCTAGTATCTCTGGTTTTGCTAATCATCTTGACATATTAGAATTCCTTTATATATCTTTTGATATGGTGGCATTGGCATAATGCATAAGAATAGGCTTTTAGTAGACAGTCAATAATAGTATATGTTTTAGAGTGTTTGATTAACCGTGTAATATATCCATATCAATTTAATGAGTGGTTTTATAGTGGAGTTCTATTGCATTTTGTCTGTTGCTTTTTTATTTTGATCCTTATATCGTGTCTTTATCAAAAATTATGTGAGAATGTTATTAAAAGTGAATTTCTTTTTCTTTTTCTTTTAGGAGCAGCCACCATATCCTAGCTACAATTCTAACTACTGGAATTCTGCTGCACGACCTAGGGCTCCATACCCAAGTACATATCCTGTAAGACCAGACTTGCAAGGCCAGGTATGGTTTAAAATGGACAGAGACTTTCTGAATTTTTTTCTTAATGAATTGATTTATTTTCAGAACCTGTGGTGATTTTATAGTAGTGATGTGTTTGTTTGTTTTTTTTTAAATTTAATGGGCTCTATCAATCTCAGTGTTTTTACCTCAGAGTGACAATTTTATCTAGGCAAATATTACCTATAGCTTGATACATAATAGATTATTTCTCAGAATCTAGAAACAACAAAGATAAAATGTTATTTTTTAAAATGTGACTTCTTTTGACAAACATTTATTTATTTAATGTGTGTTCATTTATTGATTGCTAGGAATACAGCCTAATGAGAATATATGACATGCATTTGGGGCAGAAATTAACTAAGTCTGAGATGAAGCCATCCAAGAAGCCTGCTATGAGTTAATAAGGTAGCACAGATTAAATCTAAGGACACAGCGGGGTGTCTCAAACAGCCACGTACAGTCTTTTGACAAATGTTTACCTTTAAACATTTCAAGTATACAAAAAGAGTACAGAACATGTGTACATTTTTAATGTAGCAACTAGCTTTGTCAATTTTTGTTTGCCACATTTGTTTCAGATTTTTTAAAAGAAACAAAACAAACAATTAAAGCCCCATATGACGCTTCTTTCCATTTTCTGGAGTCATGTTTTTTATCCCATATGTGTTCTTACGCTTTTACTACTTGTGTGTATATCCATAAACTTTATACAGTATTCCTTAACATGTTTTTAAATGCAATATAAGTAATTTCACATTAACACCCTCCTGCAGCTTATTTTACTCAACACTGATTTTTCACTTTTCTATTGTATGTATATGAGACAAGATTTCCCTGGGGTATGGAATTGCTGGGTTTTGTATATATATCTTCATTAGATACAGCTAAATTACTTTTCAAAATGGTTGTACTAATGAGAAAATGCTTAAAAGTCACTCATAACCTTGCCACCTTAACAAAGCAATAATTGTCACATCTATATATTTCTTTCCATTATTTTTTTCTATCTAGATACCATATTTCTGTAGGCAAATAATTTTTTAAAAATATGATTGCAATATATATGGCTTTAAAGCAGCTGCATTTAAACAGCTTTCAAGTGAATCCACAGAATTTTAGATCCAGGTTAGAATTCTCTCTAAACTGATGTTCTCTGCAGAATTAAATTTTAAGGTCACTATAAAGAATACTAATATAATTCTCCTGATGATTTCAAATAGCCAAATCTACGTTCAATTCTATTTTAATTTACTAGTGATAAGAGACCGAAATAAAGGAAATAAATTTCTTTATGGAGTTCAATAATCCAATTAAAACAAACTACTTTTTTATCATTAATTTTTTAAGATTTTTTTTTTTTTTTTTTGAGACAGAGTCTCACTCTGTTTCCTGGACTAGAGTGCCGTGGCATCAGCCTAGCTCTCAGCAACCTTAAACTCTTGGACTCAAGAAATCCTCCTGCCTCAGCCTCCCAAATAGGTGGGACTACAGGCATGCGCCACCATGCCCGGCTAATTTTTTTCTATATTTTTAGTTGGCCAATTATTTTTTTTTTCTATTTTTAGTAGAGACGGGGTCTCACTCTTGCTCAGGCTGGTTTCAAACTCCTGACTTTGAGCGACCCACCTGCCTCGGCCTCCCAGAGTGCTACGATTACAGGTGTGAGCCACCACGCCCAGCCCAAAAGAACTTTTTATTGAAAGTTAGGCCGGGCGCGGTGGCTCAAGCCTGTAATCCTAGCTCTCTGGGAGGCCGAGGTGGGCAGATCCTTTGAGCTCAGGAGTTCGAGACCAGCCTGAGCAAGAGCGAGACCCCATCTCTACTATAAATAGAAAGAAATTAATTGGCCAACTAATATATAGAAAAAATTAGCCGGGCATGGTGGCACATGCCTGTAGTCCCAGCTACTTGGGAGGCTGAGGCAGCAGGATTGCTTGAGCCCAGGAGTTTGAGGTTGCTGTGAGCTAGGCTGACGCCACGGCACTCACTCTAGCCTGGGCAATAAAGTGAGACTCTGTCTCAAAAAAAAAAAAAAGAAAGTTAGAGGAAGATTTGCTTGTTTACTTAGGAAAATATAAAACTAATTGATTTTTTTATAATGATCATGTATATATGAAGTTTTGGATCAGGTTGATCTGAGATAATGGAATGCAAAATAAAGATCATGTTACTGCGTATTACAAATTTCTATTTTAGTTGTGTCAGCCTTGTTCCTATGACTGAAATGAGAAATGGACATTGTTATTACTAAATGTTACATGCTTGTGGTTTGGCCACATACCATAAAATTGACCCTTTGAAGCATACAAGTCATTGGTTTTTACTATTTTCACAAAGTTGTGCAACCATTTTTCACTGTCTAATTCTAGAACATTTTCATCACATCAAAGACAAACTCTGTACTTACCACCTCATTCATCTGTCTTCCCCTTTAATCTACTGTCTAGATCAGGGGTCCTCAAACTTTTTAAACAGGGGGCCAGTTAACTGTCCCTCAGACCGTTGGAGGGCCGGACTATAGTTTAAAAAAAACTATGAACAAATTCCTATGCACATTGCACATATCTTATTTTAAAGTAAAAAAACAAACGGGCAAAAACACCCGCATGTGGCCTGCGGGCTGTAGTTTGACGCCTGGTAGGTCTATGGATTTGTCTGTTACGGACATTTTATACAGAATCATGCAATATGTGGCCTTCTATTTCTGATGTCTTTCACTTAAGCATAATGTTTCAAGGTTCATCCATGTTGTAAGGATATACTATATTTAATTTATCCATTCATCAATTGATAGATATTTGGGTAGCTGCTTTTTGGCTATTATGAGTAATGCTGCTACAAACATTCATGTACTAATTTTTATGTGGAAATAATATTTTCAGTTCTTTTGGGTATATATTTAGTAGTGGAATTGCTGGGTCATATGGTAACCCTGTGTTTAACACTTTGAGGAACTGTCGAACTGTTTTCCAAAGCAACTGCACCATTTTATATTCCCATCGGCAATATATGAGGGTTTTAATTTCTCCACATCTTTGCCAATGCTTATTATTTTTCTTTTTTAAAAAAAACATTTTATTATAGCCATCTTAGAATAGTAGGTGTGAGGTAGTATCTCATTGTGGTTTTGATTTGCAGTTCTGTGATGTTGAGCATATTTTCATGTGCTTATTAGCCATTTATATATCTTGTTTGGAGATCTGTCTATTCAGGTCCTTTGCCCACTTTTAAATTGGGTTATTTGTCTTTTTATCGTTCAGTTTTAAGCCTTCTTTATACAAGAAGATTTCTTTTTCTTTCTTTTTTTTTTTTTTGAGACAGAGTCTCACTTTGTTGCCCAGGCTAGCGTGAGTGCTGTGGCATCAGCCTCGCTCACAGCAACCTCAAACTCCTGGGCTCAAGCGATCCAACTGCCTCAGTCTCCTGAGTAGCTGGGACTACAGGCATGAGTCACCATGCCCGGCTAATTTTTTCTATATATATTAGTTGGCCAATTAATTAATTAATTCTTTCTATTTATAGTAGAGACGGGGTCTCACTCTTGCTCAGGCTGATTTCGAACTCCTGACCTTGAGCAATCCAGCCGCCTTGGCCTCCCAGAGTGCTACGATTACAGGCGTGAGGCACCGCACCTGGCCAAGAAGATTTCTTCAATACTTCTAGATACAAGTCTCTTATCAAATACAGTCAGGCATTGCTTAAAGATGGGATTCATTTCTGAGAAATGAATTGTTAGGTAGTTTCTTTGTGCGGATGTCATAGCGTGTACTTACACAGACAGAGATGGACAGATATAAACATAGTAAAGGTACATTAAAAATACAGTATAAGAGAGAAAAAATGGTACACCTGTATAAGGGTACTTCCCATGAATGGAACTTGCAGGATTGAAAGTTGCTTTGGGTGAATCAGTGAATGGTAAGTGAATGTGAAGGCCTATGACATCACTGTACACTGCTGTAGACTTTATAAACACTGTCCAGTTAGTTTATACTAAATTTATAAAACAATACTTTTCTTTCTTCAATAATAAATTAACTTTACCTCACTGTAAATTTTTTACTTTATAAGCTTTTAACTTTTGACTCTTTTTTAATAAATACTTAGCTTAAAACATAAACACATACTACAGCTGTACAAAAATATTTTCTTTCTTTGTATCCTTATTCTATAAACTTTTTGCTATTTACTTTTTTTTTTTTTTAACTTTTTTGTTAAAAACTAAGACATAAACACACATTAGCCTAGGCCTAGACAGGCCAGGGTCACCAGTATCACTGTCTTCCTTCTCTACATCTTGTCCCCTTGAAAGATCTTCAGGGGCAGTAACACACATGGCGCTGTCATCGCCTATGATAATGCCTTGTTTTGGAATATTTCCTGAAGGACCTGCCTGAGGCTGTTTTACAGTTAATGCTTTTTTTTTTTTTTTTTTAAATAAATAGGAGTACATTCTTAATGTAACCGTAGAAAGTATAGTATAGTAAATACATAATCCAGTTATATAGTCATTTATTATTATTATCAAGTATTACGTATTGTATATAATTATATATACTAGACTTTTATATGGCTGACAGCACAGTAGGTTTGTTTACAGCAGCATTATCACAAACATGTGAGTAATGCCTTGCACTACCATGTTATGGCATATATGACGTCACTAGCTGATAGAAATTTTTCAGCTCCATTATAATCTTATGGGGTCATCATCCTATACACAGTCTGTTGTGGACTGAAACATCATTATTTGGTGGATGAATGGATGTGATTTGCAAACTATTTCTCCCATTCTATGGGTGTTGTTTTTTCACTCTCTTGATGCCCTTCGAAGAACAAAAGTTTTTAGTTTCAGTGAAGTCTAATTTATCTGTTTTTTCTTGCTCTTGTTTTTGAGGTCTTATCTAAGAAGGCTTTGACAACCAAGCACAGTGGCTCACGCCTATAATCCCAACACTTTGGGATGCCAAGGCAGGAGGTTCACTTGAGGCCAGGAGTTTGAGACCAGCCTGGGCAACACATCAGGACCCCATCTCTAAAAAAAATAAAAAAATAAAAATAAAAAATTTAGTTGGGCATGATGATGCTGTTGTCTCAGCTACTTAGGAGGTTGAGGCAGGAGGATTCCTTGAGCCCAGGAGTTCAAGGCTACAGTGAGCTGTGATCATACCACTGCACTCTGGCCTGGGCAACAGAGTGAGACCCTGTCTCTAAAAAAATAAAAAGGCTTTGACTAACCAAAGGACACAAAGATTTATTTCTATATTTTCTTCTAAGAATTTTAGAAATAGTTTGAGTGCTTATATTTAGGTCTGTGATCCATTTTGAGTTAATTTTTGTAATACGGTGTGAAGTAGGGTCCAACTTCATTGTTTTGCATATAGATAGCCACATGTCTTAGCACCATCTGTTGAAAAAGACTATGCTTTCCCCATTGAATTGTCTTGGTACCCTTTTTGAAAATCATAAATGGGAAGGTTTATTTCCAGACACTTAATTCCATTCCCTTGATCTATGTCTGTCCTTGAGCCAGTACCAAACTATTTTGATTATTGTAGCTTTGTAGAAAATTTTGAAATCAGGAATTGTGAGTTCTCCAATTTTCTTTTTCAAGATTGTTTTGGCAATTCTTGGTCCCTCGCATTTCCGTATGAATTTTAGAATCAACTTGTCAATTTCTCCAAAACGGTAGCTGTGATTTTCATTGGTATTGTGTATAGATCAATTTGATGAGTAGCATGCATTACTTTTACAGTTAATATAAGAGGGAGACAAACTCCTTAAAGTCATTTAGTTATAAGTTCTCTCAGTAATGATTTCACTGATTGATCTTACTGATAAATACTGATTTTTCTTATGCTATTTCCCGCTTGGATAAAAGAATTTATTACATTTATATATTATATAAACTTAAGATTCACTCATAAATTAGTAATAACTTTTTTTTTGAGACTGAGTCTCGCTTTGTTGCTCAGGCTAGAGTGAGTGCCGTGGCATCAGCCTAGCTCACAGCAACCTCAAACTCCTGGGCTCAAGCGATCCTACTGCCTCAGCCTCCCGAGTAGCTGGGACTACAGGCATGCGCCACCATGCCCGGCTGATTTTTTCTATATATATTAGTTGGCCAATTAATTTCTTTTTTCTTTTCTTTCTTTTTTTGAGACAGAGTCTCACTTTGTTGCCCAGGCTTGAGTGAGTGCCGTGGCATCAGCCTAGCTCACAGCAACCTCAAACTCCTGGGCTCAAACAATTCTTCTGCCTCAGCCTCCCTAGTAGCTGGGACTACAGGTATGTGCCACCATGCCTGGCTGATTTTTTCTATATATATTAGTTGGCCAATTAATTTCTTTCTATTTATAATAGAGATGGGGTCTCGCTCTTGCTCAGGCTGGTTTTGAACTCCTGACCTCGAGCAATCCGCCTGCCTTGGCCTCCTAGAGTTCTAGGATTACAGGCATGAGCCACTGCACCTGGCCAGTAATAATTTTTTAATAGCACCAGTAATGATATGAAAGAGCTTTTAGATACAACATACAAGTTGTTAGATTTTAAAATAACCCAAAGGTACCTAGACATATACCTGTTTGGGATTAGCATGTGTGTATTTTCTGGTGAAACATCACAGAGATTATATATTTATCTTCTAACCATAGTAGATTCCTATGTCATATGTAGATATGACTGGTTTCCTTTTTAAAAAATTAGATAGTATCACCTGTTTTGCCTTCTAGCTGCATGCTTGTGTTAGCCTTGGCACGTGGTCATTCTGTTAGGTAGATTTTATAAATCTTAAAAATTCTAGTTCAGAAACAGCTTTACTAAACCAAGAATCTATAATTTGTTGCATTTTTTTCTGAGAGTGTGGAATTTACATCCATTTTTTAAGAAGCTCTTAGTATTGCTAAGGCATCTGTCCAGTCCACACAGTTGTTTAGCTTGCTGCGCTCCAGGTGCAGTTGATGTGCTGTGCATGTATCTGGGCAATATTGGAAATAAAGCTTTGAGGCACGTGATGGGCGATTTGTGGAGTAGGGTGTGAGCAGCACTGATGTTCACAGTCTCAGAGGCGGCATCTCGGGAGGCAGAAGATGTTGCCTCACTAGACTGTTGATGAAGTTCATGAGGTTTTCTCTGAATTCTTCAAACTCAGTTGAGTTGTTTCTTATTTGCTCTGAACTCCAGTATTTCCATCACGGACTTCTGGAGGTGATAGAAATCTGTCTTCTGAAGCCCCAGAAGCATTTTCTTTCTCTGTATCGAGGCTCTGAAATGGGGCAAGGAACTCCTCTGTTTTCTTTGCTGTGCTCCAAGTGTAAACCTCAAATAACAAGAGAGGGGGTCTCCAAAGAAAGGAATTTGTTTGGGAGTAAACAGGGGATTATAATCCAGGATGAGCATGTTATGATGAGTCATAGGTGCATCCAGAGACTATGTGGTAAGGGGAAACTTTTCAGGGGAAAAAGGAGAAGTCCACGTAAGCTGTTTTGAAACAAACATCATTGATCACCGGGGCCTGTTGTAGGAGCTGATGTTAACTCATTGGTGGAAACAGCTGTTGCTAAGCAAATGTTCTTATGAGGATGGCTTATCTGAAATGCATGTCTTGAGGAATTTTTTGTGATCAATCCTCTTATGTATGTGCAAGATAAACACCGCATACAGGGATTTCACGTGGGTTTTTAGAAAGTCCTTGTGATATAGCGCTTATCTCAATCATGTGCATAGGAGACCCCTCCTTCGTGACCTCTGAATTCTGCCTTGCCCTGGGTCTGTCATAAGTGACTCCATCTTGGCCTTGGCAACTTTCACACAGCTACTTTACAGATGAAGACTTAAAAACTTTGAGGCATTTTTGAAATAGGATCATAAGCTTATCCTTTGCAAACCTCTTTAGCAACTGCAAGGCTGATACATAACCTTCTGACTCCATGTTCTTTTGTAAACATGCATGTTGCTATTTTGTGATCCGTTGACATGGTGGTTATTTGGGAAAAGAAGCTATGAACTCATGAAGACATCTCAAAACCAGGAAGTAATTCCAGGAATTACGGAAATTTTCAAACATAAAAATAGTGAGAATAGCATGATAAACTACCATGTACCCATCTCTCAGCTTTATTGAGTTTTAGTGCATGGCCATCTTGTTTTTGTTCTTAGAGTATTTTCGTGGAGTATTTTGAAGCAATTCCAGACATCATATATATCACTTGTAAATATCTAAGTATGTATCTTTAAAATATAAAGAAGTTTTGAAAACATAACCACAATGTCATTATTAAAACTTAAAATCTAGGCCGGGCGCCGTGGCTCACGCCTGTAATCCTAGCACTATGGGAGGCCGAGGTGGGTGGATTGCTCGAGGTCAGGATTTCGAAACCAGCCTGAGCAAGAGCGAGACCCCGTCTCTACTAAAAATAGAAAGAAATTCATTGGCCAACTAATATATATAGAAAAAATTAGCTGGGCACGGTGGCGCATGCCTGTAGTCCCAGCTACTCGGGAGGCTGAGGCAGCAGGATTGCTTGAGCCCAGGAGTTTGAGGTTGCTGTGAGCTAGGCTGACTCCATGGCACTCACTCTAGCCTGGGCAACAAAGCGAGACTCTGTCTCAAAAAAAAAAAAAACAAAAACAAAAACTTAAACCCTTCAGAAACATCTGTCTGCATAAAACAAACAAACAAACAAAAATAAGACTTAAGAAAACCCCTAATTCTTTAATAACATTAAATATCTGGTCAGTTCTAAAAATAAATTTTTTTTTTTTTTTGAGACAGAGTCTCGCTTTGTTGCCCAGGCTAGAGTGAGTGCACTGGCGTCAGCCTAGCTCACAGCAACCTCAAACTCCTGGGCTCAAGCAATCCTTCTGCCTCAGCCTCCTAAGTAGCTAGGACTACAACCATGTGCCACCATGCCCGGCTAATTTTTTCTATACATATTAGTTGACCAATTAATTTCTTTCTATTTATAGTAGAGACGGGGTCTCGTTCTTGCTCAGGCTAGTTTCGAACTCCTGACCTCGAGCAATCCGCCCGCCTCCGCCTCCCAGAGTGCTAGGATTACAGGCGTGAGCCACCGCGCCCAGCCTAAAAATAAATTTTTAAGACTGAATAAAATGCCTTCAATGAACAGACCTTAATCTACTTAATCATTCCATTATTACAGGATTTTTAGGTTGTTTACAATTTTGCATGATTATAAATAATCTGTGATTAATAACTTCATGCCTATGACTTATTCTCTAGTTGAGTCATTTCCTCAGGAAGGATTTCTAGAAGCTGAATAACAGTACAAAAAAAATCACATGATGTTTTATCAAGTCTCCAACCATGTGTGTTGTATTAAGGAGTTCTTTGTGTAGGTCAGAGATCTTAACAGCCTCTTAGTTTTAACAAAGAAATTATTCACTGCCGTTCTGCTCTGAAATTCTTTGCTGGCTCTTTCACTGCACCTGACCCTGCATGGAATTCTTTGGTCATGTGTATTCTTGTACTTAAAGTAAGAAAGATCATATAGTTTTCGAACTCCTGACCTTGAGTGATCCTCCTGCCTCGGCCTCCCAGAGTGCTAGGATTATAGGTGAGCCACCGGACCTGGCCAGATCATATAGTTTTAGAGACAGAGATGGGTACAAGAAAACTTGATTCTTTGTATCAAGTTTTATTGAAACTGTTTTATTATTATTAAAAGCTAAGCCAGGCATGGTGGCTCATACTTATAATGCCAGCATTTTGGGAGGCTGAGGCAGGAGGATTGCTTGAGGCCAGGAGTTTGAGGCCAGCCTGGGCAACACAGCAAGATCCCATCTTTACAGGAAGTAAGAAAAATTAGCTGGACGTGGTGGCATGTGTCTGTAGTCCTAGTTACCTGGGAGGCTGACGCAGGAGGATTGAGCCTAGGAGTTTGAGGTTACAGTGAGCCATGATTGTGCCACTGCACTTCCGCCTGGGCAACTAAGCAAGACCCTGTCTCCAAAAAAAAAAAGCTAAAGTAGAAATTAACAGAAAACATTATGGAAATCATTTAAATGTAGCATTAAGCTTTAAAAAAAAATCTTGTTTGGATTATTAATTTGAGGATTGTGAATATCAATCATAGTCTTAGTAGGTGATTCACAACTACAGTGAGCAATATATGAGGAATTTATTTGTTGTCTGTTGTTGGCATTATTTGGGTTGCAGAGCAATGGTGTAATGGAAAGAACATGGACTTTGGAGTTAGATCTGGGTTCATTTCTTAACCCTGCCATGATAATACTAACAACAGTGATAATATAAATAATTACCATTTATTGAACATACTATGTGCCAGACACTGTGCTAAGCCTTTTGTATATATGATCTTATTTAATTTTCACAATAACCCTGCAAAATAAGTTTATGATCTTCTTGATAGAGAAACTGAAGCTAAGAACAGTTAAGTACAAAGCCTATGGCAAAGCTAGGTCTGTCTCTGTGATCTTTTTTTTTCTGTTAAATCATGGTGTTTTCTCCTTTATCCATTTTCCCAGATTTCCCAGAATCCTTTCCCCAGTCTCTGGGTATAAGCCCCTCTCTGCTTTTGCGTGCAGTTGTTAAGTGTACTTAAGGAAACTTGTGAGAACCATGTTCTGAGGCCATCACGACATCATCACAATACACTTTCCCGTTGTTACAACAGAGACTCTACAGGTATTGCCTGAGTTCAAGAGATGGCATATGCTTATAGTAAATGAGAGGAAGAATGAATGCTTCAGAGATTGCTTGAGTAGTTCACATTTTCATTATTTATTAATCTGTTTTCTTCCCAAAGTTTTCAATGTTGGGCATTAAGTCAGGGCAGTTCAGCTCTTCCACCCCTTCACATTTTTTTCCTCCCAAATTTGCTTTTTTTTTTTTTTTTTTTTCAGAATCTGAATTCTTATACAAATGGAGCATATGGTCCAACCTATCCCCCTGGCCCTGGGGCAAATACTGCCTCGTACTCTGGGGCTTATTACGCACCTGGATATACTCAGACTAATTACTCCACAGAAGTTCCAAGCACTTACCGTTCACCTGGTGACAGCCCAACTCCAGTCTCTCGTTGGATGTATCCCCAACAGGACTGTCAGACTGAAGCACCCCCTCTTAGGGGGCAGGTTCCAGGATATCCTGCTTCTCAGGTGAGCTGTTTTCTGTTGGGAAAAAATTAAAAGTCTGTCCGTCTTCAGTTGTAAACAGCAGAAGGGTATCCATTTACAGTAGTGCTGATTTAAGAAAACACTTCCAGATCGGGGAGGCGAGGATTGCTTTTATATTGATGCCCTTCTTACTTACAGCAGCTATTGCAGTAATGGCTGAATGGATTTTGGGTGAAGGTACCTTATAGATGTCATAATGATAAAACTTTTATACTGAAAAAAGTCTTTAGAGAGTTGTTGCTTGGAACTTTCCCTGTCTTGCCTATCTTAGCCTTTTTTAGTGCTGTTAATATTTTTAAATATTCTGTGAATGATACCATGTTTATTTCTCTGTTCCCTTTAAGAGGAGTTCTATTATATCATTGTGTTTTCTTTCAGCATATGGTGTCTATGGGACACACTTACACTATGCTTCATGCATTGACTTTTAGGCCTTATTCCTTTTTAGTTTTATTGTCACCTAATCTACCCCTGGTATCTTTGGAACCAAGTTTTTTGAGGCTTGGAGAAATTATTGCAACTGATTAATTAGAGTTGCTATAATTTAGCCTAGTAGCAGCTAAGTATACTCACTCTATTAAGCAGAAAGGAAGCATGCGGAATCTGCCCATATCAGAATATTTTCATTACAGTTTTTTTTTTTTTTTTTTTTTTTTTAAGCAATGACCAGCATATTTCTTCCTCTCAATCTAGAACCCTGGAGTGACCCTGCCTCACTATCCTTATGGGGATGGGAATCCTAGTGTCCCACAGTCAGGACCACCTGTACGGCCACAGGAGGATGCGTGGGCTTCTCCTGGAGCTTACGGCATGGGCGCCCGTTGCCCCTGGCATACAGGTGCGCCCTCCGCGCCACCTGGGAATCCGTACCTGACCGAAAGTGCCTCACCATGGCCCGGCAGTGGCTCTCCTCGGCCGCCTCCTTCGCCACCTCTGCAGCAACCCAAGGTAGGGCTTTAAATCTTCCTTTGATGTTTGAGTAATCAGGAGAGTACAACACGGCAGTTTTCTGCATTGCGTCTGTGTTAAACGCGGACTAATTGCAAAAAGTCGGTGACTACTGTGTTTCCCCTACCCCTAAAATATAAGACCTACCCATAAAATAAGACCTACCTATAAAATAAGCCCTAGTAGGATTGCTAAGCATTTGCACAATAGAAGACCTACCCCGAAAATAAGCCCTAGTGATGGGCGTGGCTACGCAGCGCATCTGCACAACCTACACATTTTGTCGCAGAGTGGTAAGGAAGTCAAGCAGCCCTTCTCATGTGCCCCATCGTGACAGCTACTATCCCAGAGGTGACCGGAAAGTGCAGGCAGCCCCACCCACAAGACTGGCTCCCCCTGTCAGGTCCCGGCCATCTTGTGCGTGCTGCAAGCTGAGGCTTTGAGGGGAAAGTCTCCTCAGTGAAGTGAGGAGCGGGACGCTCCACTTTAGGTATTGTGTGTCCCCAGGGGGAAGAAGGAAAGCTGTGGCTGCTGTTTTACTCAGCACTGTGGGCCTCTCTCACCCCCCACAAACACCAGGGCACAGGGGAAAAGCTTCAGCAAGCAGTCTCCTACTGAGCCCAGAGAGATCATTTGTACCGTACTTAAAAAAAATAGCACATCCCCTGAATAAGCCCTAGGGTGTCTTCTTGATGAAAAATAAATATAAGACCCTGTCTTATTTTCGGGGAAACATGGTGGTACTACCTGTTGCTTACCTCAGCACAGATTCTTTTTTTTTTTTTTAATAGACTTTATTTTCTAGAGAAGGTTTAGAAGTTCACATCCTTTGTTTTGTTTTATTAATTTTTTTGAGACAGAGTCTCACTCTTTTGCCCGGGCTAGAGTGCCATGGCATCATCCTAGCCCACAGCAACCTCAAACTCCTGGGCTCAAGCAATCCTTCTGCCTCAGCCTCCCAAGTAGCTGGGACTACAGGCATGCGCCACCATGCCTGGCTAATTTTTTCTATATATAGATATATATATATATATATTTTTTTTTTTTTTTTTGAGACAGAGTTTCACTTTATTGCCCAGGCTAGAGTGAGTGCCGTGGCGTCAGCCTAGCTCACAGCAACCTCAAACTCCTGGGCTCAAGCGATCCTCCTGCCTCAGCCTCCCAAGTAGCTGAGACTACAGGCATGTGCCACCATGCCCAGCTAATTTTTTCTATATATATTTTTTTAGGTGGCCAATTAATTTCTTTCTATTTATACTAGAGATGGGGTCTCGCTCTTGCTCAGGCTGGTCTCGAACTTCTGAGCTCAAAGGATCCGCCCACCTCGGCCTCCCAGAGAGCTAGGATTACAGGCTTGAGCCACCGTGCCCGGCCATTTCTATATATTTTTAGTTGGCCAATTAATTTCTTTCTATTTTTAGTGGAGACGGTGTCTCGCTCTTGCTCAGGCTGGTCTCAAACTCCTGACCTCGAGCGATCCACCCGGCTCGGCCTCCCAGAGTGCTAGGATTACAGGTGTGAGCCACCACGCCTGGCCTACATCCTTTATTTTAAAAGACAGAAAATGCCTATTTTCTGTTTGTTGTAATTTTACCTGAATGTTAAATATAAAGATTGTATTTTACTACCTCAAATAATCTATAGACAGAAGGCAAAGCTAATGTGAAATATCTGCAGTATTAGCTTGTATATAAAACCACAGCCTGAAAATCATCTGCTGTGGCTGTTTTCTTTTTCAAGATCTGTCTTGAGGTTTTCACCAGGGGAAAACTATCTAATTCTTATTGATTAAGTCACTGGATGAATTGTGAGGTCGTGAGGATAGATTGTGAGATGCTCGTGATGACGACCTGCCTTTTGCTCGACAGAGCACTGCCTTTTATCTTCTTAGGACTGTGTTTTCCTCAAATAATTAAGGAGGGAGGTCCAGTTTTATTGGTGGGGAATCTTTTCATGTCCCTTCCAGGTCAGGTGAAAGATGTGGGCTGACAAATCTGATGTTAATGGATTCCTGTTAAAACAGCTTTTCCGCCCTTTTTGCTCTCCCTCTCCAAGGATTCCTCATACCCCTATAGCCAGTCAGATCAAGGCATGAACCGGCACAACTTCCCTTGCAGTGTCCATCAGTACGAATCCTCGGGGACAGCGAACAATGATAATTCAGATCTTTTGGATTCCCAAGTCCAATATAGTGCTGAGCCTCAGCTGTATGGTAATACCACCAACGAACATCCCAGCAATCAAGATCAAAGTAATAATGTTCCTGAACAGTGCTTATCTTCAGATGAAGGTACTCCCCCAAGTATTAAAAAAATCATACATGTGCTGGAGAAGGTCCAGTATCTTGAACAAGAAGTAGAAGAGTTCGTAGGAAAAAAGACAGACAAAGCTTACTGGCTTCTGGAAGAAATGCTAACCAAGGAACTTTTGGAACTGGATTCAGTTGAAACTGGGGGCCAGGACTCTGTCCGGCAGGCCCGGAAAGAGGCTGTTTGTAAGATCCAGGCCATCCTGGAAAAATTAGAAAAAAAAGGATTATGAAAGGATTTAGAACAAAGTAGAAGCCTGTTACTAACTTGACCAAAGAACTCTTGATTTTGGTTAATTACCCTCTTTTCTTAATGCCTGTTGATGACAAGAAGCAATACATTCCAACTCTCCTTTGATTTAAAATTTGAAAAAATCGATAAAGGAATGGAAGAACATTTTAGTTATGAAGTTGCTTTCAGTTTTCAGACGAACGAATGTAATAGGAAACTATGGAGCTAACAATATTGCCAAGTAGACTCACTCTTTAAGAAATTTATGGATATCTGCAAGCAGCTTCTTTCAGCAGGAGGGAAACACACTTTATGTAACAGGCTTAATAGAAACCTGCCAGATGAGACTGGCTATAATCTGAGACAAACAGGATCTGTTTTTTTTAAACATCTGGGTTAGTTGTCACATTTTTGTACATTGTGACTACTTTCAGCATACCTTTCACGTGTAAATTACAGCTTAGACTTTAGACTATTGGACTTGTTTTGTTTTGTTACTTGCAGTTCACAAATATAGTATTCTCTACTTCTTGGTACATTTTGTAGTAATATGTTTAATATAATTATTCAAGAGACTATATTGACAGCCCAATAGTGTGGCAATGCTGAATGAATTTATATCTTTTCACCATTTGAATATATTGCAATGTGTAGTGAGTTCCTGAGGTAAATTGTTTGTCTCCCATGTTGTATAGATTGTTTTTACCACTTTTGCTTTTCATGGTAGTAGTGGACGGCGAATTTGGAAATGTCATTGACATAGAATGAAAATGTTTGTAGACATTTTACTTTTTTATTGTATTTGGATAAAGATCCATTTTAAAATTATCTGTTTTTTAAAACAAAGTGTAATTATCTTTTCACTATTGCTGCTTCCATAGAGAGCATTGTGATAGACAATAGATGTAATTTTAAATGCCACAGTGAGTAGAAATAATGAGTACAAAAGTAATAGATGTAATTATTTAGTAATACCATTCTCCATCTAAGATTAGTTTCACCATCAAGATCCCTATGAGCAGATTTCAGCTCAGTTTATAGTTAAAAACAATGAGGGTTAAAGGGTATTCATGCTCAGGGAATGAATCAGCCATAGCTAGAGTGGGAAATTATTTTCTTCTTTTAAAGGTAGATTTGATGTTTATCTTTATTTCTGTAAATTGCACATATAGAAATGCCTGTTTCATAAAAAGATGTTTTTACCATTATTAACAGTCATTTTAGAGCCAAATTTATGAAAGGGATATTGAAAAGGTCTTACCTAGCCTTGGTGGGTAGTAGAAGAGACTTAGGTACATAACTTACTTTTTATATCTGAGGTGAGTTCTAGTATACAGTATCTGTTCTTAGAAAAACAACTGTTTCTTCATAAGATATCCAAGTGGTTTTTTTGTTTTTTTTTTTCCTAGACTGCCAGGCCTATTAGTGATACTAAATCTATCATCTGTCTCCATTCCTCATAAACAAAACCAAATCAGTACAAACATATTAGATGAGAGGAAATGTAGTAAAAATATTGGCTGGGTCTTATGGTTGGGATGAGTGATTCTGCCAGATAATATAGTGGCAAATTTATTCTTGAATTTTAATTTTTGGCCTAATATAGAATGTTAAAAAAGGCTTTTCTATGAAAATTAGAAAATTATACTTGAGACTAAAAATATAGAAGCGGGAGGACTTTAAAGCTAAGTTACCAGTGAGACAATGAGTAATTCAGAAGAGAACACTACTATTTTACTGAGTGCCCCAAGATGCCAATTTCCGTGACATCTTGATTTATAGATATATGTACCCGTGTTATGTACATATATACATATATGTGTGTATGCTTTTAAACAGTTTTTTAAAAGTTTTTGAGATAATTCTAGACTTACAGAAGAGTTGTAAAAATAGTACAGAGCTCTCATGTATCCTCCACCCACCTTCTCCTTGTGTTAACGTCTTGCGTAACTATAGAATATTTGTCAAAATTAAGAAATTAACCTTGGTACAATACTATTAACTGAAGTAGAGAATTTAAAAAGTAGAGATTTTATTAGTCTTTTGACTAATATCCTTTTACTATTCCAGGATCCAATCCAGGATCCCACCTTGCATTTAGTTGTCATGTCTCTTTTGTGTCCCCTATTCTGTGACAGTGTATCAAAACAGGGGATACCTAATGCAGTGTATTTCTGGTATTGTTGACCTCGATCACTATGCTTGGCTGGTGTCTGCTAGGATTCTCTACTGTAAACTACTATGTTTTCCTTGTAATTACTAAATATTTGCTGGAGATACTTGGAGACTATGCAAAATGTCCTGTTTCTGCTTAAACTTTTGCCCAGCCATTTTACTACCCCTTGGCAGATCTTGCTTGTGGCAGTTACTACTGTGGTGTTCTAATGGTGATTTTCTATTTCTCTCATTCCTTCTACATTTATTAATTGAAATTCTTCTTTAAAGAAGAGGTGTTGCTTCTGGATTTATATTTTTAATTCTAATAAGAATATTCAGGATAAGTACACACTTAGAATTTAAAGATGTTAAACCATGTTAAAATGATTCCAAATACCAATATCAAAGTTAACTAAGTTGGTAACTTGACTCAGAAAATATAATGAACTTAAGAAGGAAAATAGAATTTATGTTTGTAGAGTTGGTTCAACTTTTGGTTTAATATTGACTTCAGACTGAATTCAGAATTTTCTTGAAATTTCGTATCTGGACTTTTAAAAGTGTCTACATTTATATTACTTTGGGGATCATTTTGTTAAAATCTTGAATAAAGTTAAAGACCTGGCATGATAAATGCAACTATGTTTTCTTTATAATAAATACCATTGTTTCAAATATAAATGCCAATATAAATATTTAAACAAATGAGCACTAATGAAATATCTAGGGGATATATGTCTATGTCTCTACATGTTGGTACAGAATTCTTTTAAATGCTTTCAAAAATAGTGTTTTGAAAATAGTTCTTCAGGCTGGGCATGGTGGCTCTCGCCTGTAATCCTAGCACTCTGGGATGGCGAGGCGGGAGAATTGCTCAAGGTCAGGAGTTTGAAACCAGCCTGAGCAAGAGTGAGACCTCCTCTCTACTAAAAATAGAAAGAAATTAACTAGACAACTAAAAAAAAAAAAATATATATATATATATATATATTTAAAAAATTAGCCGGGCATGGCGGCACATGCCTGTAGTCCCAACTACTCGGGAGGCTGAGGCAGGAGGATCACTTGAGCCCAGGAGTTTGAGGTTGCTGTGAGCTAGGCTGATGCCACGGCACTCTAGCCCAGGCAACAGAGTGAGACTCTGTCTCAAAAAAAAAAAAAAAATAGTTCTTCAGTTGGTTAATGTAAATAATACTGTCAAAGTTAGGCAGGTTAAAAAAAGTCGAAGAATATAGATTAAATTGCCATTAAAAATTTTTTTTTGAAGGACGGGGGATAGTTGATGGAGCTTTTCATTTCACTTTTTTTGAGCTTTTCTTTTTCATCTTTGCTTTTTTTCTTTTATATTTTACTTTTACAAAAAAAGTTAGTAATTTACCTCAATTCACAGAAATTATGAGTTTAAAAAGGCAATTTTATGAAAAACAGCATTCTCCCCTGATCCTAATCTCATTTTCTCTTCTGTAATGACAATCACTTTGAATTTTTTTTTTTTTAATTTAAAAGAATTTTTTTTTAGAGATGGAATCCTGCCATGTCGCCCAGACTGGTATTGAACTCCCAGGTTCAAATGATCCTCCTGCCTCAGCCTCCCCAGTAGCTGGGACTACAGGCATGTACCACCTTTCCTGGCTTCAATTTATTTTTTTTTTAATGTATTTGTATATTTTTAAATAACACAATTGTATTGCTTCTTCTTGATTTATCAAGTTTAGGGCTTTCTGATTTTCTTTCATAGAAGATGAGAATCTCTGCCCCTGCCACACACACATCTCAGTCCTATCTTTCCAACTTTTCAATAAATTTATATGGTAATTTCATTGTACATTATTATGACTATGTAAATACTAACCAGAGCTCAGCCATGTAGTAAACTGATTATTTTTTCTTTCCTTGTTTTCCCTGGAATTAATCATTTGTTACATTTGTTTTGTTTGCTTATATACTTAGGACTAATTTGGCCCTTCATCAGTTGTCTAAATTTTCTCTCAAGATGGCCATACATAGTTTATCAATTTTCAGCTCCGGAACAAATCTATCCTGGAGTCTTCAGACTGGAAGATTGGTACATTTCTGATGCATAGTGTCATCCTGGGATCTTTCTCACCCGTCCTGGTGATTCCCTTTGCCTCTTATCTTGGCTTCCTATTTTTTGTATCTTATGTCTCTCTTTCTTCATTTATTTCATTTTGGTAGAGAATATTCTTTAGTAGCTTCCCGGAAAAGGGTTCAAGAGAAATAATTTTTTTTTGTACCTTACATATTTGAAAATGTCTGTTCCAGCCCCTAGATTGATAGTTTGGCTGGATATAGATTTCTAGGAAATGATTATCTTAAATATTTTGAAGGCATTAGTATGTTATCCTGTAGTTTTCAGAATTGCTGTTGAGAAGCATATGCCATTCTGATTCATAATCCTTTGTATAAAACCCAATTTTTGTCTCTAGAAGCATGTAGGATATTTTTCCGTCCCTTCTGTTCTGAAAATTTCCTAATGCTGTAGTTTTGGTGTGGGTTCATGTTTTTCCATTTTGCTGGGCCCATTTCATCATGGAAACTCATGCCCTTGACATCCTATGAATTTTTTTTTTTTTTGATTTTTTGTTTGTTAATTTCCCTCTTTTCTCTACCCCAATCTTCTCAGTTAATACTTTCTAGAATTACTACTATTTAGATTATAGTCCTTACAGACTAGTTCTTTAGTTTTCTTTTCTTTTTTTCCTTTTTTCCATTTTTTGCCTTTTTGCTGTACATTGTAGGAGATTTCTGCCAACTCTTCCAACTCTTTGTTGAGTTTTGCATTTCTTCCGCCATTAATTTCCACAAATTTTTTTGTTTCGTGTGTTCCTTTTTAGGATTCTTCTTGTTTGTGGTTGAAGCATCTTACATCTCTGAAGATATTAATGATAATTTCTTGATGTTTTCTTCTTCCTGCAAAATAGATTTCGTCCTAAGTTGCTTTTTTCTTTCTTTTTTAGTTTCCATCTTTATCATGTTAGAGGTATTTCCCAAACGTCTATTAATTCTTACCTGTATTTTTTACAGTGTGATATTTATTTCACTGGAGACTCAAAATTTATTCCTAGGAAGTGTTTTCTGGCTATTCTGTTTAATTATTTTTTCATAATCTTTCTATGAGGGGATAGGTAGTTTAACTCTGAAATTGGGAAGGGGAGACTGGATAATTTTCACTCTTGTGTGAAAACAAAACGGTTTCACACTCTATGTGGCCTTTGGGAGTAGTGGGCACATCTGTCATGTTGAAATGTGAGGCAGTGTGTGTGCCAACTGCTGAGAATGAGGATTTAGGGCATGGGCAATATATGTAACCTTAACACTTGTACCCCCATAATATGCTAAAATAAAATAAAAAAGAAAAATGTCAAACCTACAGAAAAGTTGAAAAATAGTATAATAAACACATGTATACCCTTAAAAAAAAAAGAATGAGGATTTAGGCACTTTTGGCAGCAGAGCACATTTTCTCTCAGCCAACCCTTATACATCCTTTTATTTTGCAATATGTGCTTGCAAAATTGGCTAAGAATAGTACTGCCAAATAAAATACAGATCCTCGGTTAAGTTTGAATTTCTGATAAACAACCATTGTTTTAGTATCAGTATGACCCATGCAATGTTTAGAACTTTTACTAAAAGATGCTATATTGTTTATCTGAAATTCAAATTTAACTGGGAGTACTGCATTTTTAAAATTATAGTTTTTATTTGGAGAAAAGTGTAGATTCACATGCAGTTTTAAGAAATAATACAGCGGTTTCACGTACCCTTACACAGTCTCCTCCAGTGGGACCCTGTTGTGAGACTTGACTGCGGAGTCACACCCAGGATATTGACATCGATACAATCAAAGGACAGAACAATTCCATCACCACAGTTGCCCCTCCTGGAGACTTTTACAGCCACAAGTGTCCCCTTTCCCCGCATACTACCTCCCTGGCAATCACTAATCTTTATTTCTAAATTTTGTCATTTCAGGAATCATATAGTATGTAAGCCTTTGGAAGCAGGCTTTTTATTTTACATTTAGCATAATTCTCTTGAGATTAATGCAGTTTGTTTCCTGCATCAGTAGGTCTTTTTAATTGCTAAGTAGTAGTCATCTAGAGTATAGATATGCTATAGTTTGTTTAACCATTCACCTGTGAAAGGACATCTGGGTTGTTACCAGTTTTGAGCTATTATGAAGAAAGCTTTTATGTACATTCTTGTACAGGTTTTTATGTGGACATAGTTTTCATTTCTTTTGAAATGAAGTAATGCCTAGGAATGTAATTCTGGGTCACATGGTAGTTGCATGTTTAATTTTATAAGAAACTTCCAAACTTTTCGAGAATGGCTGTACCTTTTACCTTCTCACTAGCAATGTATGAGTTTTTCTGTATCCTTGCCAAAATTTGATGATGTCACTATTTTTTTCGAGACAGAGTCTCCCTGTGTCACCTGGGCTAGATGCCATCGTGTCAGCCTAGCTCACAGCAACCTCAAACTCCTGGGCTCAGGTGAGCTTCCTGCCTCAGCCTCCTGAGTACCTGGGACTACAGGCGTGCACCGCTGCACCCAGCTAATTTTTTCTGTTTTTAGTTGTCTAATTTCTTTCAATTTTTTTTTTTTTTTTTTTTTTTTGAGACAGAGTCTCACTTTGTCACCCAGGCTAGAGCGAGTGCCGTGGCGTCAACCTAGCTCACAGCAATCTCAAACTCCTGGGCTCAAGCAATCCTCCTGCCTCAGCCTCCTGAGGAGCTGGGGTTTACAGGCATGCGCCACTATGCCTGGCTAATTTTTTCTATATATATTAGTTGGCCAATTAATTTCTTTCTATTTAATTTCTTTCTATTAGTTGGCCAATTAATTTCTTTTCTATATATATTAGTTGGCCAATTAATTTCTTTCTCACTTCTCAAGAGTGAGAAATGAGGTCTCACTCTTGCTCAGGCTGGTTTCGAATTCCTGACCTCGAGCAATCCGCCTGCCTCAGCCTCTCAGAGTGCTAGGATTACAGGTGTGAGCCACCATGCCTAGCCTGTCACTATTTTTCACTTTAGCCTTTCTGATACATGTGTAATGATATCTCATTGTATTTTTGTTTTTTCTTTTTTTTTGAGACAGGGCCTTTCTCTGTTGCCCAGGCTAGAGTACAGTGGTGTCATTTTAGCTCTCTGCAACCTCAAACTCCTGGACTCAAGTGATCGCCCTGCCTCCATAGTTGCTGGGACTACAGGCACGCATCACCATGCCTGGCTAATATTTCTGTTTATTTGGTGGGGGACTCATCATGTTGCTCAGGCTGGTCTTGAACTCCTGTCCTCAGGTGGTCCTCCCATTTTGACCTTCTCGAGTGCAGGGATTATAGGCGTGAGCCACCACACCTGGCCTCATTGTGGTTTAATTTGCATTTCCCTAATGGTTAATGATGTTGACCATCTTTTTGTGTGCTTATTTGCCATCTGTATATTCTGTGAAATATCTGTGCAAGTCGTTTGCCTATTTTCTCATTGG
>VSMD01086874.1:0-54744 GCA_008750895.1 Mirza zaza | reverse complement strand
ATATAAAACCATCCTCATATAGCCATCTAATCTTTGACAAAGCAGACAAAAACATATGCTGGGGAAAAGAATCCCTTTTCAATAAATGGTGCTGGGAAAACTGGATAGCCACTTGTAGAAGGCTAAAGCAGGACCCACACCTTTCACCTCTCACAAAAATCAACTCATGCTGGATAACAGACTTAAACCTAAGGTATGAAACTATTAGAATTCTAGAGGAAAATGTTGGAAACACTCTCCTAGACATCGGCCTAGGCAAAGAGTTTATGAAGAAGTCCCCAAAGGCAATCACAGCAGCAACAAAAATAAATAAATGGGACATGATCAAACTAAAAAGCTTCTGCACAGCCAAAGAAACAGTCATGAAATAAACAGACAACCTACAGAATGGGAGAAAATTTTTGCATCCTACCCATCTGATAAGGGGCTAACTAGAATATACTTAGAACTCACGAAAATCAGCAAGAAAAAATCAAATAACCCTATTAAAAAGTGAGCAAAAGACTTGAACAGAAACTTTTCCAGAGAAGACAGAAGAATGGCCAACAAATATATGAACAAATGCTTAACATCTCTAATCATCAGGGAAATGCAAATCAAAACCACAATGAGATATCACTTAACTCCAGTGACAATGGCCTTTATCAAAAAGTCTCCAAACAATAGATGCTGGCGTGGATGCGGATAGAGGGGAACACTCCTACATTGCTGCTGGGACTGCAAACTAGTTCAACCTCTGTGGAAAGCAATATGGAGATACCTTAAAGCGATACAAGCAAATCTACCATTTGATCCAGCAATCCCATTGCTGGGCATCTACCCAAAAGATCCAATGACACTCTACAAAACAGACACCTGCACCCGAATGTTTATGGCAGCACAATTCATAATTGCAAGGCTGTGGAAACAGCCCAAGTGCCCATCAATCCAAGAATGGATTAATAAAATGTGGTATATATATATATATATACACACACCATGGAGTACTATTCAGCTCTAAGAAACAACGATGATATAGCACATCTTATATTTTCCTGGTTAGAGCTGGAACCCATACTACTAAGTGAAGTTTCCCAAGAATGGAAAAACAAGCACCACATATACTCACCAGAAAACTGGTATTAACTGAGCAGTACCTAAGTGGACACATAGGTACTACAAGAATAGGGTATTGGGCAGAGAGGAGGGGGGACGGGGGAGGCGGGAAGGGTGCAGGTATACACATGCATAATGAGATGTGCACCATCTGGGGGATGGTCATGCTGGAGACTCAGACTTGTGGGGGGAGTGGGGGAAAGGGCATTTATTGAAACCTTAAAATCTGTACCCCCATAATATCCCGAAATAAAAAAAAGTATACCCCAAAGGCAATCACAGCAACAAAAAACATAAAGAAATGGGACCTGATCAAATTAAAAAGCTTCTACAGAGCCACGGAGGCTATCATAAGAGCAAACGGAAAACCTAAAGAATGGGAGAAATGTGTGTATGCTACACATCTGATAAAGGGCTGATAAGTAGAGTCTATGTAGAACACAGACATGGTTTTCAACATTTACATTGTTGATTTACCAGTTAATGCAAGGTGGCAAGACTACAGTTTGTATGATATTGACTCTGAAATTTTTTAAAAGTTCACTTACTTAATGTTCATGTTTTTATTCTTTTAATCGGTGTTCAATGTGTGCTGGGTAAGGTGATGTATTTTTATTATAATTTAGATCAATTTCATTTATAGTAGTCTTCAAAATATTTTTATACTCACTTAAATTTTGTTTGTTTGATTTGTCCTTTTTATAGAAGTGAATTAAATATCTTCCACTATAATTGTGGTTTTGTCAACTTGTATTTCTTATTTTGTCATTGTACATGCACACACACAATGGTATTACACACATATAAATGCATACTATTATATCTTTGATACATTTTTCTTTTGATTATCATACAATAAGCCTCTTTATAACCATTAACACTTTTTAACTCAACTTTGATGTAGTTTAATGTTAATATTTTTGCCATCTTTTTTAGTTAGTTTTTGCCTGGTATGACTTTTTTTCCACCATACTTAATTTTTAAATTTTCTGTGAGAATTTATTTGGGTATGACCCTTATAGAAACAGATTTCTGTCTTTTAAAATTATATCAATTAATCTTTGTTTCCAGTGGGCAAGTTCAATCCATTTACATTTATTTTTATTATGGATATATTTTGAATTATATCTTAACATTTTTCTTTTTATTTTAAGTTCACCATCTTTTAATTCTTATTTAATTTTACATTCCTATGTTAGCTCAGATTGATAAATGTTCTATATGACCTTTTATTCCCTTTCTTTTGCTGGTATGGAAGCAATAGCTTATACTTTTTAATATCTGTTCATTTATCAATTATAATATACATTGTGTGCTACTTCTTTACCCCCTGCTCTTCTTACCTGAGGTAGCCACTATCTCGAATTTTTTTTTTCATTGTATATGTTTGCTTAGACTTGAATTGTTTAGTATACTTGCATTTGTACATTTTAAATGATATCATACTACATAAAATTTTGCTTGTCACTTTATATTGTTAGGAGAGTCATCCAGTTTTTACATGTAAGCTCTAAAATAATATTATATGAATATACCATAATTTATCCATTCTTTACTCATTAATCATTTGGATACTGAATTTTGTTTTTGTGTGTTTTTGCTCTTTTAAAATTACAAACAATGGTGTTGTGAACACTACTGTAAATGTCTCTGGCACTCATGTTCAAGAGTTCTCATGTTGTTGTTTTATGGAGTATATGACTATTCAATTTTAGAAAAATGCCATTTTTCCCTAAGTAGTTGTGCTAATTTATACTCTGTACATAAATATATAAGAGATCTTGTTGATTGAACATTGGATCCTCTTCAACACTTGGTATTCTCACACTTCTCAGACTTGCAAATCAAATGGGTACAAATCAAGACCACATTCCTTATATGTGAAGTTGAACACAGGTTTATTCCTCATAAGCGTTTCCTTTTTTACACATATTTGTTCCTAATTTTGCATAGTCTCTATCTGCTCTTGTTTTCTTTTTAACTTATAAGAATGCTTTATGTATTCTCAAATAATTCTTTGCTAGCTATTTATATAGCAATTTTTTCCTCCAGTTTCTGGGGAGATTATCTTTTAGTGAACAGAAGTTATCCTTTTTATTATAGTCAAATTTACCAAACTATTCAATTCTCATGTTAATTGTGACTTGTTTGTAAAAGCTTCCCCCTCAACACTGATGTGCACATATGGGACATAACATTTATAGGGTGTCAGGCAGGTGGAAGGGGATAGAGGGGATAAGTAAATTCACACCTAACAGATATGGTGTGGTGTGTGCTCTCTGTTGGACGGGCACACTTGTAGCTAGTGAATTGGTCAGTGCAAAGGAAATTTATGTAACTAAAGCATTTATACCCCTGTAATACTCTGAAATTAAAAAAAAAGAAAACCTTCCCCTATCCTCATGGTCAGAAAAATATTCACTTATATTTTATTCCACATATTTAAAGTTGTCTTTTGGACTTATAAATTCCTGATCCATTCGAAGTTTATTTTTCTATATAATGAGAAGTAACCATATGATTTCATTTTTAATAGATAACAAAGGTTTTCAGCTTCATTTATTAAATATTTTCTGTCTTTTACTGATTCATTATACTCTTTCATTTAAGTAAGAACACACATGTATCTAAATATGTTTGATCAGAGTACTTGGAGATATTTCTTACCTTTAGTGATAGACAGTGTGTTTTATTCCCAACAACTGTCTTTATAGTGAGAGGTTGACATGATCCCATCTTTTGTGGAACATGTTTAGTATTTATTACTCTTCAGTAGGCAAACTCCTGGCCATCACTACATGCTCCAGAAAGAAGATTTCAGTTCTACTCATTGCCTTTCATTTTTGTTTCACTTCTGGTTCTTGACTACATCCTTTTGTCTTTCTCTTTTTATGTTGTATCTGTTATTGCTAAATATTTAAAGCACAGTTGGTATACTTTATGAAAAATTTACTATCTCATCTTCATCAGCAGGCTTAATTAATAAGTTATTTTTTTGTTATACAAACTAGACCAAGCTCTTAAAATGCAGAAGTTTTGTATTTAACTTTATATAATTTTCAACAACATATATCCTGGCATATTGTAAATCCTCAACAAATGTTTGTTGAATTAATGAAATGAGTGACCATATGATTATACAGTACCAGCCTGGAAAATGTGTGTGTGTGTGTGTGTAGATATATACACATATTTGCACACACAAGCATACAGAAATAACAGCACATTATCTCCCTAATTTTTGCTTTCCTGAGCCATTTAAAATTTATATTCTTGTTGATTTAGCAGTTAAGTAATGAACAGTATATGTAATTATCTGCTTGCTACTGTCATCACAACATCATTATGTTGTTGCTGGGAATTTGAGGTTTTATCTTGTGCTTGAGTAAAATACGCATGGAAATAACCCTAGCATATTTGTAAAACAATATTAAATTAAACTGCATCTATAACAATTTAAAACTGGTTATCATTATATTGTAAACATCTATTTAAGCAAACCACTTTTATAAGAATTTAGTAATAATAAAGTAAAACAAAAGTCCAATTGTCATTGCAATTTTAAAGATGTAATAATAATCTAATTCTCTTATTCCCTTGCATAATTCAGTACTACAAAACACTAGAATATATTTGTACAATATTTTATACTTTGTCTACTTAGCAGACCCACTATTCCTATTTTACAATTCCCAGCTACACTTTCAGATTTAAGACAACTAGACTTTCTGAAAATCTATGAAGTTCAATGTCTAGAGACTTTCCAATAAAGCTGCTAATTAATGTATCTCTTTGAGTGTTCTCCTTTCCTACTCTTTCTGATTTTATTTCAAGTAACATATCGTGTTTTAATGGTCTTCTGTAGTAAACAAAATGTTACCTCTAATATTGTACCTCTGGATAATTTTGAATACTTTTGGAGAAATTTAACATTAGCCAGAATGGGTATATTAAAGGCAATATGTTAAAATTATTGATATTAATTTATTTCAGTCCCACATGCTTAGGAAATAGTAAATTGCTTTTGTTCAAAGTAGTATGGAAATTGAAACAAAAAGCATAGAAATTAAGGGTACTTATTCCATTTTGTTGAGGTATACTTGATAAACATGTAAACTATACTCTGTCAAGAACTAATCTTAAAGTAATATACTTTATTTATTTTGATAATACCAATAACCTCCATGAAATAGGGAGACATTTGTGCCATCTTAAACTTTGTCTATTTAATGTCTCGATTCAAACATTTTAATCAATAGTAGCATTATATACTCATTAAGAAAATAGAAATTGAAATGATTCCAAGATTCTGAAATTCTATTTTATAGGTGAATAAGCAAACTTACATTATTTTATAAATATTAAATTAATTTGGAGAGGAGGTCAGGTAGATAGTAGAATAGGAGGTTCCTGGTTTTCCCTCCATCCACAGATGCATGAAATAAACAGCTATACATGGATCAATTCACTATGAGAAAAATCTAGAAACTAATTAAGAATCTTCTATACAACATGCAATTTAGAAAATATCCCCATTTAAATGTGTAGAAAAAAGCAGAGTTACAGTCATACCACAAACCCCACCCCAGGCACAGTGTGTTTTAATTGGGAGGAAACCCCAACTTTCAGCTTATTCCTGAAGAGTGATGGGTTTGGACCATACATATAGTGCCATAAACTTTATAGCTGTCCCCAGAGGGAGTGGCTCCTAAATCATCTGGCTCTGGCAGTGGATGGGGTTTGGCATTCACAAGTCACCCAGGACCAAAGAGAACAGAGGCTGTTTTAACACTCTTTTCCAGACTCAGCAAAGAACAAATAGGCCATAACTCCCAGTTCCCAGTTCCTCCCTGGAAGGGTCTTGACAGCATACTTTTCCAGCTGTTGTCTAAGGGTCAGGCCTCTAACTAGCTGCTATCTGAGAGCTGATGGGGCAGAGAATAAGTAAGACCTCCAGGATCCTGAATGAAGGTGTGAGTACTTACTGTGCCTTTTGCACCAGCTTACTCCAGCAATAAAATGAAGTCTCTGGCTTTTCCCAGAAGGAATTAGTATCCATATTGAGCACTCCGACTTTTTCAGTTCCCACACAAGAGACTACCTTCTAAATCACCTAGCTCTGGAAGAGAATGGGGCTTAGCATTCGTGATTCCCCTGGACCACAAAGAACAAAGAGGCAGTTTTAAACTGGCATAGAAGCACTACCGGTGGTTACTTTCCCTATCTCACCATATAATGTGTAGTCAAAAGAATCCAGCTCCCAGTTTCTTACTGGAAGAGATTTGACCACATAACTAAAGTCCCAACTTTACCAGCTGCTCTCAGGGGATTGATTTTTTCATTAGCCAGCAACTGGCAGCTGACAGGGCAGGAAATTAATGGTCCTCTGGGAGCCTGAATGAAAGTGTGGGTACTTCCCACCACTCTTCTACCTGTCTCAGCCCAGAGAAAGAACCAAGCCTCATTTAGTTCTGATGAAAATCTGCATAAGAAAATAAGTCATCTGATTCATATATCCATTCTTTGCTCAAATTTTTCATAATACTAAATGTGTAGTCAAAATGGTTAAAAGAGATAAATACAAGAGACATAGGCAAACTCCTAATGTTGGAAAGTTAGCTCCAGAGTCAACAGGAAGTTGTACTTGAGGAAAGATAGCCAGCCATTCTGTTTCTACCTGGGCAGCTATGATAATAGTGCTGCATTATTTTTTGTGATATACATTTCTTTTCATCTATAACATTATATCAAGTCACTTATGTTAATAGTAAGAAGGTGCTACCTGGGAGTATGTATATTGCACAGATATACCACATTGCATATAGTAATAGTTGTAAATATGGAAAAGTTAGAGAGAGAAGAAAACTAGCCACCATTTTTTGAGACTTTAATATGTTTTAGTTATATTGGTTTGAACTCTTTAACTATAGGTAATGAAAATGTCAACTAGCTTAACATAAAAACAAATTTCACTAGCCCTCTCCATGTCCGTTCACCAGGAGTAAATGGACTTGAAAGTTTTCATGTTGCCTATTTTCCTTAATGAGATCTGTACTTACGAGCTAGTCTAAATGTGTTCATGTCTTCCCCTGCCACTGATTCACTTTATCAAATAAATAAACAAATAAATAATGTGTTTATGTCATCTTTTCACAGATACAGCATGACTAAGGCATTGTCAGTCCTTCCATGCTAACATTCAACATTATTCCATAGTCTCATAGTCTGAGAATTTGTTTCTAAGTTCATTGATTCTGAAACTTTAGCTTGTGTGAAAATCATCTAGTGCAGTGCTTTCCAAACCATGGTTGGTTAATCTGTTCGTAGGTGACTAAATGGATAATAATGTTTGCTTCTTTAAACTAATTAACTAGAATAAAATATAACAGAAAATATCAGAGAGCATCACATAGTAAGGATGAGTATTTTTAAAGCTCCTTGAAATTAAGTATATATGAATATATGTGTGATATAAGATTTTCTTACTATGGTTCATAGTCACAATCATAGAAGTTTCAAAGCTGCTGACTTAATAAACTTATTCTAAATTCACTTTTTTAGTCCTTTGGTCCACAGGTCTGATTCAGTATGTATGGCAGAATGCCTGGGAATCTTCAGTTTTTGAAAATATCTAAGTTAATTCTCATACTGTTGGACAATGAATCACACTTTTAAAACTACTTTATATAAGAGATATCTCCATTACAAAGAAATAAGCGAATCAGAGGCTTCAAGAACATTAAATTACAATCATACAAAAGATAAGGAATGTATGACTTTTGAACTAGCAAAACCAGCTAATAATAACAGCAATATTATTTCATACATATTATATATATGATATAATTTAATCCTCATAATAGTTCCATGAAGTTGCTTGGGTAGATAAAATTATCACATTTTATAAATGAGAAAGCTGAGGTTCAAGGTTTACATTAGTTGCCTAAATTTCCCAATTACAGTGTAGAATTCTGTTTCTTTTTATGTCAGAAGTGCAAGATGAAAATAAATACCATTATAAAATTAGTATGTTTCCTTAGATTTCTTCTGACCTTATAAAGCTGGAATGAATCATTTCAAAACTTTGCTTTAATATTCAATTAAGAAATCTTTTCTATCCAAGGACATTTTAGTATGATTAAAAAGTTCTATAAGTTTTTGCTTCATCAATTTTGAAGCTCAGTCTTTAGGTATACAAATGCATTGTGTTGTTAGGTTTTTTGGATGAATTAATATCTTGACATTATGAAATTAACCTCTTTATCCCTGGTAATATCTTTTGCTTAAATATCTGCTTTGTCTGTTATTAAGGATATACCATCCACTCTAGGATGGTATATCATTTTACATCCTTTTTCTTTTAACATATTCCTGTCTTTACATTTAAAGTGTTTCTTGTAGGCAGCATATCATTGGGTCTTGCTTTTTCTACAATCCAATGATTTTTGCCATGTAATTAGTTCATTTGATCATTTATATTAGATGTGATTATTGATATGGTTAGGTTTAAGTCTACCATCTTTCTATTTATCTCATCTTTTCTCCTTTTTACTCATTTTCTTCCTTATTTTAGACTGATTGTTTTTCTTAGTTCCACTTTGCCTCATATATTGGCTTATTAGCTATTGTGGGCTGAATTGTGCCTCCCCTCCCACAATTCATATTTTGAAATATTAACCCTCAGTACCTCAGCATGTGACTATATTTAAAAATAGAGCCTTTAAACATGTTATTATATTAAAATAAGTCCATTAGGGGTGGTCCTTAATCCAAACCGACTAGTCCTTATAAGAGGAAGCTTGGATACTCACAGAGATGTGGAGAAGTGCATGAATAAAGAAAACACCAAGAAAACACCATGTGATAATACATAATAAGAATGCAGTCATGTGCAAACCAAGAAGAGAGGCCTCAGTACAAATCAAACCTTGTGACACCTTGACCTTGTATTTCTATCCTACAAAAATGCAAGAAAATAAATTTCTGTTGTTTAAACTACTCAGTTGTTATGCTTGTTATGATAGCCCTAGCAAACTAATACTTAGCTATAACACTTTGTTTACTTATTTTAGTGGTTGTTTTAGTGCCTATGGCGTACATCTTTAACTTATCACAGTTTGCCTTCAATAACACTATACCACTTTATATAGAGCATCAGAATCTTACAATAATATGCTTCCATTTCTTCCCTCTCAATTTCTGTGCTATTGTTTTAATACACTATATTTCACAACTTTTGTTTAGAAAACCAATGACATAAATATATTTAAATAACAATTTTTTTAACCTATGCTATTATTTCTGGTACCATTCATTCCTTTGTGGAGATTCAGATTTTTATGTAGTATCATTTTCATTCTGAATAAAAATTCCTTTAATACTCCTTGTAGTGTGGTTTTGCCAGTAATGAATTATTTAAGCTTTGTAAGTAAGAAAGAGCCTTTATTTTGTCTTTGTACTTGAAAGATATTTTCACTGGGTATATAATTCTAGGTTGCCAGCTTCTTGGTTTCAGCAATTTAAAGATATTAATTACTCCATTCTTCTGACTTGCGTTGTTTGCCATAAGAAATATATTGTCATCCTTTTCTTTGTTCTTTTGTATGCAAGGTATCTTTCCTCTCTGGCTTGCTTGAAGATTTTCTCTATCACTGGTTTAGTGAGTGCAGTGATCTCTTCTCCAGTACTCTATTCTGTAAACCCTAGCAGCTTGATTTACCTAGATTCTCAGCTCTTTCTCCTCAATTCAGGGAATTCACTGGGCTCTGACTGAACTCCCTCTCCTCTGGTCTGGAAACCCTCTCAAGGACGTAAGTTGAAGCAACCACAGGACTCATCTGATTTGTTTTCCTTGTCTCAGGGATCATTTTTATTGTCAGATATTCAGTGTCTTGCAAACCATTATTTCATATATCTTCTCCTTTTTTTGTTGTTGTTTTATATGGGAGGAGAAATCTGGTTCTATTATTCCAACGTCTTTGGAAACAAATGTTCTGTGGACAGTTTAAAAGTAATCAGCTTGTTACAAAAGGTATTAGTTCACCATTTTTTTATAGCTGAGTAGTATCCCAACATATACATATACCACATTTTAGTAATTCACTTGTGTACTGATGGGCACTTAGGTTGATTCCACGTCTTTGTGATTGTGAATTGTGCTGTAATAAACATTCAAGTGCAAATGTGTTTTTGATAAACGACTTTTTTTCCCTTTCTGTAAATCCCTAGTAGTGGGATTGCTGGATCAAATGGTAGGTCGACTTTTAGTTTTTTGAGGTATCTCCACACTACTTTCCATAGAAGTTGTACTAGTTTGAAGTCCCATCAGCAGTGTATGAGTGTTCCTTTCTCTTTGCATCCATACCAGCATCTGTTGTTTGAGGACTTTCTGATAAAAGTCATTCTTTTATCAAAAAGATAGGTGATTTCTCATAGTGGCTTTGATTTGTACTTCCCCGATGATTAGAGATGTTGAGCATTTTCTCATATGTTTATTGGCTGTTAGTCTATCTTCTTTTGAAAATCTTCTGTTCATGTCTTTTGCCCACTTTTTTAATGTTTTTTTTTTATTTTTTTCTTGCTGATTTTCCTGAGTTCTGTGTAGATTCTGGTTATTAGCCCTTTATCAGATGTGGCATGAAAATATTTTCGCCCATTCTGTAGGTTGTCTATTTGCTCTTTTGATTGTTTCCTTGGCTGTGCAGAAGCTTTTTAATTTAAACAAGTCCCATTTGTTAATTTTTATTTTTGCTATGATTGCCTTTGAGGTCTTCTTCATAAATTATTTGCCTAGGCTGCTTTCTATAAGACTTTTTCCAACATTTTCTTCTCAAATTCTTATAGTTTCATGTTGATTTAAGTGTGTTATTCATCATGCATTAATTTTTGTGAGTGGTGAGGATCCTGATAATTAATACATATAAAATAATTCTTTAGTTTGAAATATAGATTAAAAGGCACTCATGCATTGCTTATTAGTATACCTAAGAAAGTTGAATAATTTAATGAACTTTTAAGATTGATACGTAGAAGTACTTGAGAGTCTAAAATATTCTTCTGACAAATTCCTATCTGCTCTGCCTCAGATTGGCATTAGAATGGAAAATGAGTAAGCACTAGTAGAATGCTATCAAAGGATGATACTGAAATAGCAATTCACAGCAAAACCCTGAAAAGGTCTAATAAAAAAAAAAGTATTCATCAATGAGAAAGTCTTTGGCATATTGGGCTATCAGATGTGCCCCTAAAGGCATAATTTGATCCAAGAGTAGATATTCTATATATTCACTGAATACCACTTTACCTTGTGTAAATAATCCACATGCGGTCAGTACAGCCAATATACCATAGATATAGAATTTACAGACATGCTTTAATGCAACTTCAATAAAGGCCAGGTTTTAAACTTAAGGGTTTTTCAAAGTAAAAAACATTCCAGAAAAATGTTTGCTGCTTTTTACCATCTGTCTTTTCACATAATATCATCTATTCACAGGGTTGGAGAGTTTCCAGTTTTTCTCTTGACATCTGGGTACACAATTTAAGTCTACAAATAGAAATCAAAACTCAGAATTGAGCCTAGTATCTAAATTATTCTGCCTTCAGTTACTCTGCACACCCAAACCTAAACAAAATTCAGAAAATATGTATAAAATATTCATCAATACAAAGCAGATTGTTTGAAATTCTTTTACCAAAATAGTAAAAATGATTGTCTTACAATTCCTAGCTTTTTTCTTCAATGTATAATACTGTCCCAGATTCTGTGAAAGTATAAAAAAAATCTCGTGAAGAAGGGAAAATATATAAAGAAAAATACTACTTATTTAATGTTGAAGAAATGGTGATTAAAAGGTCTCCTGCAGATGCTAAAAATTGGGCAAAAAATGAAGTCAGTAAAGTAGTTTTATAATGGTTGATGATTATAATTTGATTCTTAACCAAATTGATGAAAATTGAGGAGAATAAAGAACATTCCAGACAGTGGTAATGATATTAATAAAGACATGGGAGGGGGGCAGGGGCAAGATATGTAACCCTAACAATATCTGTACCCCCATAATATGAAGTAACAAAAAAAGACATGGCAGCAGAAGGGAGCAAGATATATTTATAAGAAGAGTGATTTGGCTAAAGAGAGGGGTGATGTTTTAAAGAATGAGAAATAAATTTATAGGGGATATATGAAGGGGAGGACGAATCTATGGAGAATTTTTCATTTTAGGCTAAGGGTTTAAGGATATATAACTTCCATTTCCAGAAGTAAAGTGATATAGGGAGCCTTACTAATCCTTTTTCTCTGGAAACAATCAACCCATAAACCTGGATTAAAAATAATATAAAACAGCCTTCTGACTTGGGATAAGATGGCAGAGTAATCTCTTCTAGCTCCTCTCCACTTAGTACAAGTAAAAAGCATGTAAATAACATGATATTAATAGATGCTCATAGGAGAATTTTAAGGGTAAAAAGAGAAAGCATACTGCCAATGAGACCCCAGTATTGAGGAAAAACACAACAACTCAGGGTCTCCTGACACCCACTCAGAGGTGCAAGAAAACCCAGACCTAATGTCTCCCAACTCTCCAAGGGAAAGAAAATATACCAGGCCTAGTGTCTTGATAGAGGGGTAGCCCAGCTGGGCCACTGAACAGCCTAAAGAGCAGGACCTGAGAAGCTTTCTTTTTCTCATAGGCCCAGCTACTCCTGACTTTGACTTTGTAGCACCCAGTGGCCTGGAGTAGCACATTCTGCCCCTACATGCAGCACCAGGAAAAATCAAGAGGGAGCTTGTACCAGGGGATCTGACATATTCTATGTGCCTTATCAGGCCCAGTGTCTCCTGCTCCCATTTAGGGTCACCAGGCATAGGAAAACGTATTTTTTAAAAAAATCAACACCATCTCTGACACAATCTCTTCCAGAAAACCAAGTGGATGGAACACTTGCTAACTTATTTTATGAGGTCAATATTATCCTGATACCAAAACCAAACAATAACAGTACAAAAAAAGAAAACTTCAGGATAATAACTCTCATAAACATAGACTCAAAATACCTCAACAAAATGTTAGCAATTATTGCTTTAAAGTTGTGTTAATTCTTCTTTAAGTGTTAGGTAGAATTCTCCAGAGAAACTATGTGGGCTAGATATTTCTTTCTCAGAAGTTTGTAAATTACATATTAAATTTCCTTAATGGTTATAGAGCTATTTAGATTATATATTTATTTTGTTGAATTTGGTAGTTTCTGATTTTTGATGAATTGTTTTATTTTTCTAAGTTGTTGAATTTATGAGCCTAAAGGTGTTCACAGTATTTCTGTATTATCTTTTTTTCTAGTTTTATTTCATCATATTATGGGGGTACAAATATTGTTAAGGTTACATATATCTTTTTGATGGTGGGAAGATGTATAGTGATATTCTTTATTTCTGGTATTAGTAATTTTTATCTCCTTGCTTTTTATTATTTTTCTATCTTGTTAAAAAGTATATTGATGTTATTAATTTTTATTAAAACCAGCTTTCTTTTATTTTTCTATGTTTTCCTCTTTTTAAAAGAATTGATTTATATACTTATTTTTATTAAAATATTTCTTTCCTTTTGCATGCATTGAGTTTAGTTTTCTTGTTCTAGTTTTTTGGTAGTGACACAAGTTATTTATTTGGTGCCTTACATCACATAATACAATGTTTTTAAATCTACATATCAGCAAAATGAAAAAAATAGGTGATGATGTTTCCCACTGAAGGTAAATGAGCTAGCGCAGGTATACAATAGGAAGTGCTTATCCGAGTATTTGTACAGATAAGTCAGACCAATAATGTCTTCTTTTCCTAGAAGTTGCAGTAAAAGTGAATGGTTTTTTTGAATTATCTTGATAATTTTCTCAATTCTTCTATATATATAATTCATGTGTGTGTGTATCAACAACATAGATAAATTTGAAGACTTAAAATAATTCAAAAGGCAGATAGTTTTTAAACATAATGTGTATTGAGAAAAAGAACAAACTGAGACAAGAGGAGACAAAAGAAATTCCTATAATGTTTCCATCCAAAATAGTAGGAAGGATTATAAGGTTTAAAGAATTACCAAGAATGCAAAAATCAATTCAGTTTAAGTACAAATAAGACTATTAAGGAAATATAGGAACATAAAGCACAATACAAGATGTAATAATCAGTTTATACAAGGGAATATAAGAAAATATTTGATGAAGATGATTTAAGAGGAATTGTACAGACGAGGAAGTCTTACTCAGGAATGAGGGTAAAGCAGTACAATCTAGTAGTTAACAATCCTTGCCAAGGCTAGACTCATGATTCACCATTTACTAGGTGTGAAAACTAGGGCAAATTGCTTATGTTCTTCGAGCCTCAGTTTCCTCATCTCTAAAGTGAGGAATGATAAATGTTAAAATTTGATAAGGTTATTGTGAGGATTAAATGAGGTTATATGTAGTCATTTAGCATGACACTTATACATAGTATAGAAGAAATATTAGTTAATATTATAACTCTAGTGACATCTTTGTATGTCTTCAGAGTACATATCAAGCACCTACTAAATTATTTCTGCAATCCTCTAAAATATTTTCCTTACTATTTTGAAGGTCATATCCAATATCTTTCCAAAATCACCATATGAAGGATCTCATTTTCTTCCCTTTCTCTGCTATCTTCTAGTTTGCTTCTTCAACTGTTTTACTATGGCCACTTCATAGGCAAAGGGGCTCAGGGAAATTCAGTAAGTTGTTCAACGTCATATAGATGATACATGGTGAAACTGTGTAGGTAATTATTACCTGATAATAAATTTTGGAAATCAGGGAATTAGAATTCTTTAAAACTTTAAAAGTTCAACTATGATCAGATAACCAGAGAAAGCAGCATATTAATAAAAGGGTAAAATGTTCAAACTTGAGTCAGAAAAAAAAATATTGCCTCTTACCTAAACAATCTGAGTTCAGCAATCCTAGATTTCCTTAGGATTTTCTTAGCTATTATTGTAAAATGACTTCATTATTAGTAAATTAGAAAAACTGTGAACCTATAAAAGGATAGAGGGAATGTCTTAAGACTAGAAAAATGTTGGCTTGCTAAATTAGGACACCTAGGATTGTATTAGTCCAATGATTTTTCAGTTAGGGGATGGAGTATTATGAGTGGGCTTATCAGTATTAACGCAGGAGTTATTTTTTCAAATTATACATATCAAAGGATTTGGGCATGCACCAATATAAAATCTCTCTTAATATGCAACTTTAATGTGCAAAAGGACCATACTTCTATAACCGATATTGGTTTCCAATTTGAGCCTTTGTTTTATTCCATGGTTGTATACTTAATCTTGTTAATTCAGGGTAAATATAATCAGATAATTCAGAGTTTTCTTATTTATTTCAAGGTAAATTCATTACATTTGTGCTTTGCCTTGCCTTTCCTCTAGAGATAGTCTATTAGCTTGATTTATTTGGATATTTCTCTTTTAAATATCAAAAGCCAGACATTTTGAGATTCAAAAACCTTTTCTTGCAAGTTGCTATCTCTGCTATGAACTTCAAATATTATTTTCAAGTCTATTTTGAAACTCAAAAGCTAAGAATTGACTCTTTTCTTTCTCTTTGAATTTCTGCCATTATAACTATACCCTCAAGGCAGTGAGTATGGAATTTGATAACCTTACATTTTCATGAATAGGATAGAGTAGGGATGGCAAAAAAAAAAACAAAAAAGCTTATTATGTCATATTTTACAAACTTATCAAATAAATTTAAAATATTTGTCTCAAGTCCTCCTGATATGGTGTTCTAGATGTAAACTTGAACTAGAATATCGAGCTTTTCCAGTACCCAGAGCTTTCCAACTAGTACAGCACTTTGGTGTGCTGCAAATAGGTTACAGGTATGCTGAGATATTTTACCCATAAGCCCAGAATGGCTTTTGGCATCATAAAAATGTTATTTAAAAAATAGGGAAAGATGCTATCATCTGGTTGAAGAACAGGAATATTAGTAAGGCTAATGCTCCAAGGATACTGAATTACTGACCTAAAACTCTTCAGATTCTCATGTCTTAGAACGAAATGGTCCTAGAATCCAGAGCAGGAATAGATCTCAGCAAGATTTAGTATTAGGGAGCAAGGCACATTGTTATATACTGGGAAAACTTATCTGAACAGAAATTCATGAATACCGAGAAAAAGATATCTTTTCCTATATTAAGGGTGCATGGTTGTGTAAGAGTTTCAGAGTAGGAATCACGTCTTGGAAGGGCCAGGGACCAAGAAACTGCCTTTTACTAATGAGATCATTACTGTCTCAGTCCATTTGAGCTGCTATAACAAAATACTATAAACTAGGTAGCTTATAAACAAACAGAAATTCATTTTGCATAGTTCTAGAGGCTGAAAACTCCAAGATGAAGGTAGATTTAGTATTTGGTGAGGGCCTGTTTTCTGGCTTATGGATAGTGTCTTCTGACTTTGTACTCACATGGTGGAAGGGGTGAGGGGTCTCTCTCAGGCCTCTTTCATGAGGGCACTAAAATCATTCATGAGGGCTCTGTCTCTATGACCTAATCACCTCCAAAGGCCCCATCTCCTAATATCATCACCTTGGGTGTTAGGATTTTATCATATGAATGGGGGGGACACGAATATTCTGACCATAGCATCTACTGATGTATTTTCAAGCTTCTCTTTGTTTCCTTACAGATCAACAATAAAGAAAGAGAAAAATATATTTGGAAATAGAACATAAATATTTATTTTATATATCTGTCACATGGAAAAAAAGCTCCTGGTGCAAAAATTATGCAGGCCAAGCAGCCCATCTCATCCCCATCTTCCTAACTCATCGCCCAAAATGCCAGGGCTCCTAGGCTCTCTACCCACTGTGATGTTCTGTACTTCTTTGCCTGTGACTAAAGTCACTACCCCCACCCTTCCAAAATCCTTTCACTAAGCCCTCTGCAAAATGGTTTTTGCTCCATATTTAGCAAACTGTCCTATGCATACTACTCGAAATGCGTGTGAGCATTACAGTCATTTTCTTACCTTAACTGAATCCTAGCCCTCTTCTCAGATGACCTCCCCTACAGTAATCTAAAGTGCTGTTGTTAATTTTCTCACATCCTATAAAATAGAGTTGAGAGACAGGGTTTTGTCTTATTTGCTGCCCATTGCCACTTTCAATCATTACTCTTCCAACCTCTTTGAAACAAAACAAACAAAAAGACCAACAACAAATTCCTGTTCTGTTGTCAATTATGCCAATCCATTTTATCATACTCCTCCCCTCCCAGTCACTGTCACCTACCATCTCCCTGCCACTCCCCTTCACTTATTAAACACTTTGCCACTGGGCTCATAGATTTTTATTGTTGTTTCATCTCAGAAGATTTACCTTCATCCTGGCTGATTCTCATATCTACAGAAATATCCACTTAATAATACTCGGAACTCTCAGTTCTTCAACTAACACCAATAAATTTTTCTTCCATTCCTTGTGAATCAGTCATTTCCACAATTGTGACTTGGACCTCACACTCACTGACAACTGCTCTAACAAAGTAAATAATTAACTCAAGTCTTTCCTTGAAGTATTTCTGACTCCAACCTCCTATCCTTCCAGCTTGCTTGTTCAACTGCTTTTCCTGACAACCCAAAATAAATGACTTTGAGAAAGGCAAAAATCTCAATCAATGGGGGTTTGTTAAGCCAAAGTTTGAGGATTCCTCTAGGAAAAACACAAACCACAGAAGCATATGTGACTGTTTTTCTGAAGAGGAATTTGGGAACTTCAGTATTTAAGGAGAACAGGGTATACAGAAAGAGAAAGGAGCAGGGGGATGGGTAGTGAGGCAAAAAGGTAACATTCTTGTGAGGCCCAGGAAATCTACATTTTTACATAAGATAAGGTGAATGTTAGAAGAGAAAAAAGAGTGAAGGAAGCATCAATTATGGATTGTAGATGTTGCTGGGTAGGTAAAAGAATGCTTGATCTTGTCTTGTCTCTGTTCCATACCTGGAAAGACAAACTTGTAATTCATTATTAGTGTGGAATTGAACAGACTTTAGTTTTAGGAGCTAGACATAGCCTGCAGATCCAAAGTTATAATTTTCATGTCTTGGCTTATGAAAGGCCAGCAAGGAATTTCCTTAATGTATGATCTGTGGGGGCAGTTCTTGTAGATGCCTTAAGACTTTCACCTTTCAGTAGACATCTGGCTAATGCATAATATTAGTAACAGCTATTTATTTGGAAGGGGGTGTTGCATGACTCAGTCTCCAGGCTTGACTTCGTATTTTGCATAAGGAGTGGGGGCATCCTAAAAGTTTTATTTTCCATTACACTCCTATGATCATACCTCAGGATCATGGAGACTTCCAATCTACTGATTCCTATACATTTTCCCATTCATTTGCCCCTTCCTTTCATCACTTGCCTCCTTATCCAGCATAGATTTCACAGACCCAGTATAGATTATTATTATTGAAATGACCCAGCATTTCAATAATATCCAGCCAATTATTCCCAGTGTAAGTTTATACTTGTTTAGGACTTCAGTCCTTTATTTAGGACTTCATCTCTCCTCAGTACTCTTCCTATGTTTTGCTTCTAAAATCACTATTTCAAAACTTCTCCACTATCCTCAAATCATTGACTCCCTCTCTCACTGTGTGCCTATGCAGAAAAGTAAGGAAGGGGTCATAGATTTGAAAATAGAGGATAGAAAGAACTTTCATAAGAAAGTATTCTTTTTGCAGCATAAAACCTACACATTTATTTAAATCTTCAAACAACCTATCATCCTCTCAAACTAGGACAAAGGAGCTGTCCTTTATTCTTTCTAAAGCTAATCCGTCCACATTATTTATACTTATAGTCTCCATTTATTTATTTCCCCATTCACCCACTTCAATTTAGTTTTCTGCCCCATTGCTCCAGATCTAAAAACAGATCTGGTTAATGTCACCAGTGTCACCAAATAAAATAGACTTTGCAGTTCATAATTTATTTGACCTCCTATCACCAATATTTACTGTTAAACTACACAAGCCTTCTTGAAACACTCCTTTCCCTTTGCTTCCACAATACAAAACTTATCTGTTATTTTCTTTCTCTATTCCTTTGCAGGTTCATTCTCCTCTTCTCAGCCATTGTTTGTTCCAATTAATCAAGGTTTGTTTATAAACCCCATTGGCTTCTCAATCTATAATCTTTCCCATGGCTTCGATTAACACATATTCCCAAGATATATTTATCCCAGACATCTATGATCCAAATCAAGATATTCAAATACTTGTTCCACATATTTTCCTAGCTGTTTTAAAGGTCCTTCCACCCACCCTGAACACATCACACATAGACACACACACACATACAATCCCATCACATATGGTCTTGTACCTGGATCCTCTGTTTTAGAGAATGGCACCTCTAAGCATCAACTGGCACAAGCAAGATGTCAAAATTCATTCTTGACACCAACTAACTCCTACCCCATAGCTAATCCAGCCCTAAGTCTCATGGATTTTACCTCCCAAATCTGTCACATCCGTCCAGTTCTCTTCACCTCCACTGCCACCACCCTAATGCAAGCCAATATCATCTCTTCAACGAATTATGACAGCTTTCTAAATTTGTCCCATCATATTCGCTATCACCCCCATCCTATCTGTTTTTAACTTCTGCCAAAATATGATAACATAAACCTTATCAGTGGCTCCTCTCCCAATTTAAAATCTTTCAATGTTTTTTCCATTGCTCTTAGGATAAAGTTAAAATTCCTTTTAAAAACCTTCTGTGTAGTTTGGCCTTTGCCTATCTTTCAAGTGTTTCTTGTACTACGCTCCCCGATCCCGCTGTACTTCAGCTACACAGGGCTTTTTCTCGGCTTTCCTTCCTGCCATGTTCACTAATGTACTTACAAGGTCTTTGCATATGTTACTCCTTGTTTTCTAAAACATTGTATCCCATGACCCTCCAAGTCATCTAGCAAAACTCAGATCAAATCTCTCTGTCATGCTCTTTCCCTCTTCCTGTCATCAAACTTAGTTTGTAGTCATTTATTTGTTTGCTTATTAATATCCATACTTGTGCTTGCTTCGGCAGCACACATATTAAAATTGGAATGATACAGAGAAGATTAGCATGGCCCCTGCACAAGGATGACACGCCAATATCCATAGTTTTGTCCTAGAGTATTGACTCTAAGTTGTTCACCTTATATTCCCAATGCCTTGAGCATAATTGTTAAATGAATGAATAAATGAATGAATGGACACTTTATCAGCACAACTGTCAAATTGACCAAATAGAAGTTTAGGGTTTTTGGCCACTTCTTTCCATGTCTTTATTTTCTCACCAGTGGCAAAATGTCCTAACTATCCTTGGACACTTAGTGTTCTTAAAGTCTTTCCCTTTACATTCCTTCCTCGTTTTAAAGTTTTAGTTTCAAGAAGTGATATGACAAGCTCATTAAAACTTAGGAATCACAGACTGGTAAGGATCAATAGTTCTCTCTTCCCAACTAGATTCACATTTTAAAAATGGATTAAACCTTATTAATTATAAGCATATCAGTTCTATTATGGCATTCCTTCTATTAGTCAATTAAGTGCAAGAGGGCTCTGAACTAGAAGGTCTACAAAATGTATAGTCTCTCCCTTACTCTATTATTGTGAGATACATTTCTTTTTTTTTATCATCAGATTTATTTTTTTATTTATTTCTTTTTTCTTAACTTTTTTTAATTTCAGCATATTATGGGGGTACAAATTTTAAGGTTATGTATAATGCCCCTTTCCCCCTCCCCCCACAAGTCTGAGTTTCCAGTGTGACCATCCCCCAGATGGTGCACATCTCACTCATTATGTATGTATATACCCGGCCCCCTCCCCCGTCCCACCTGCCCAATACCCAATTACTGTAATTCCTATGTGTCCATTTAGGTGCTGCTCAGTTAATAACAGTTTGCTGGTGAGTATATGTGGCGCTTGTTTTTCCATTCTTGGGATACTTCACTTAGTAGTATGGGTTCCAGCTCTAACCAGGAAAATACAAGATGCGCTATATCACCGTTGTTTCTTAGAGCTGAATAGTACTCCATGGTATACATATACCACATATTATTAATCCACTCTTGGGTTGATGGGCACTTGAGTTGTTTCCACAGCCTTGCAATTATGAATTGTGCTGCTATAAACATTCGGGTGCAGGTGTCTTTTCTGTAGAGTGTCATTGGATCTTTTGGGTAGATGCCCAGTAGTGGGATTGCTGGATCAAATGGTAGATTCATTTGTATTTCTTTAAGGTATCTCCATATTGCTTTCCACAGAGGTTGAACTAGTTGGCAGTCTCACCAGCAGTATAGGAGTGTTCCTATCTCTCCACATCCACCCCAGCATTTATTGTTTGGGGACTTTTTGATAAAGGCCATTCTCACTGGAGTTAAGTGATATCTCATTGTGGTTTTGATTTGCATTTCCCTGGTGATTAGAGATGTTGAGCATTTTTTCATATGTTTGTTGGGCATTCTTCTGTCTTCTTTAGAAAAGTTTCTGTTCAAGTCCTTTGCCCACTTTTTGATAGGGTTGTTTGATTTTTTCTTGCTGATTTTCATGAGTTCTAAGTATATTCCAGTTATCAGCCCCTTATCAGATGTGTAGGATGCAAAAATTTTCTCCCATTCTATAGATTGTCTGTTTACTTTCATGACTATTTCTTTGTCTGTGCAGAAGCTTTTTAGTTTGATCATGTCCCATTTATTTATTTTCTTGCTCATGGTATAAATTTAGGTTTATTTGGGAATCATGTAGAAAATAATTGATTCCATTTTTTACTGAAACTTAGATAAATATTTAATTTTGTATGTGATATCTTAGAGCTGACCATGATTTGAGGTAAATATTCTTCATTTCCACGTGACACAATACATTTTTTTCATTTCTTAACTACCTGAGTAGTAATCATTTTTGAAGGGGTTATTGTCAAGAGTGAATATAAATTATAGCAATAGCTGTTAAATATATATATCCATATATATACATAATTGATTTTGTCTTATCTATGTTATTTATGAGAACATATGATAATAACATGTCTTCTTTCCTGGTGTCCCAAAGAATAATTTTTTCTTGAGAACCAGAGAACAAATGAAATACTTAGCCCTAGAGCTGACAAAGTCACCCTGGCTTCTGTGACTTGAGGGAGGCTATACATTCGATTCATTGGGAAATATAATTTCTGTATTGACCTAGCAGAAAAAAAGAAATCCATAAGTAGCAGAGATTCTGATTGATATGCAGCTGCGTTAAAATGAGAGAAAATATAGTGCTGTTTGCCTATGTTTTCCTTCAGTCACTACAGGATAATAAAGGCAACATATTTTTTAATTACCATTTCTTACTAGAATGTGGAAATATTAGCCTCTAGATACCCATTTAAAAGCTTGAAACTAGATGGTGGAAAATATAGAACTGAATCAAAGTAGAAGGGAGAACAATATGAGTAAAGTGATTTGGAGACATCTGATGCATGGAAAGGGAGCATATAAAGACTCCAAGAAAAAGAAAGAGAAGGCAGAACTCCAGTGGTAAAGCTTGTGAAAACCTCAGACATATTTGAGAAAATGATATCAAATCAATAATGACCAAATTCACATCTTATTTCTGGGAATGGCTGGAAATCATAGACTGTAATTTCCAGCATCAGATGTGAAATTGCTTCTTTAAGTGTGATATTGATACCTTAAATTTCTGTGGTATTTCTCTTTTCAAAAAAAAGTTTTCTCAAACTGATGTTTGCAATGGCATTGTTAGTTGCTAGCAGAGTCTTGCAAAAAGAGTAAATGTCCCAAGCCATATTGACCTTTTTCTCCTTTCTTTCAGTTTAATTTCACAATCTTCACCACACACTCCCCACAACTGACCACCATGTATATTTGTCCCCCTTATCCATGGTTCACTATTTTCAGATTTAGTTATACACCATCAAATGAAGTCAGAAAATAGATGAATATGGTACAATATGATATTGTTTATGTGAGAGAGAGACCAAAACATATAACTTTATTATACTATAATGTTATAATTATTCTATTTTATTATTAGTTGTTTTTGTTAGTATCATACTGTGCCTAATCAAAAAATTAAACTTTATCATAAGTATGCATGCATAGGACAAAACATAGGGTTCAGTAGTATCTAGCATCCACTGGCAGTCTTGGAACATATCCCCCACTGATAAGGAGGGACTACTGTATCCCCCAAAACACAATATCTTGTTCTTAATGCTACTACATATATGATCACTTTTTTGGAGATAAGAAACAAACTGTTTCCAGAATCAACTCTCTCCTCTGGAAAATCACACTATATCCATTTATTTATTCATTTATCAAAAATTTATTGAGTAAAAATCTTTTAGGCAGACATTTCAAAAGACCTACAGGATAAAAACTCGAGGAAGATATATAAGATCATTGCCCTTATGAAGTCACCTACTGGTAAGGGATAGGGAAGAGTAAACAAAAAATCAAAATTTGTGAAAAGTATGATGACACGAAAAATATAGATTGCTATAGGTAGAGTTTATAGCTCAAAATTATTTTGACTCAAAATAATTACTGATAGTAACATTTTCAGCCTCAAAAATGTTCTGGTTTGGATATTAAGTTATATGACCACCTTTGCTATAGGGTCTAAGAGGAGAGACATCTAACCCAGTCCTAGGGATTCAGGGGCAACCTCGCAAAGAAAGCCATGGTTAAAAGCCTAAATGATGAGCAGGTGGTAGCTAGACAAAGAGGAGATGTGAGAAATGGCGCTCAGGTAAAGAATATAGCACATGAAAATGCACAGAAAGAGGATGTGCTAGCATATTCTTAAAGTAAGTATGGCTAATGTATAATACAATAAGAATAGTAGAAAGTGTACAAAATGAGGTAATAGATTAGGCAGGAATCAAAGACACTTTTCTGTGCCCTGAACATATCAAGCAAGCTCTGGTCTCAAGGTCTTTGGGTCTCTGCATCCCTTGTTCCCTCTACCTAGTACTTTCCTCCTCTAAAAATCCAAAAAGTGAGTGAGGGCTCTCTCCCTCGCTTCATTGTATTAATAACCTATGCTCAAATGTCATCTAATCAGAGAAGCCTTCCTTAATCACCCAATCTAAAATAACATCATTCTCTGTTTCACTTTGTTTCATTTTTTATCATAGCACATATTACTGCCTGATAAATTATTTATCATCTCTCCCCAGTAGAATGTAAGCTTCATGAGAGAAACTTCACTTGTTCTTTTCATTGCTATATCTCTGTGCCTAAAATTATTACTGGCGTACTGTAGTTGTTTAATAAATATTTGATAAATTAAGACATGAAAACCTCTTAGAAAGGTGCCTCACAGACAATAGGCACTAAAAAAAGTTAACGATTTTTATTATGAAGTATGGAAAAGGATATCATTAAAACATATAATAAAATGTGAATATTTAAGTATTACAGTATCACTGACAGGGAACCTAGGCTTGAGTCTCTATTTGAAACCCCCCACAAAAGGAGGGACTTCTCCACTTACTGGGGCAGACTATCCCACGATTAGACCAAAAGTCTATCCATTCAAAGGTTTTCTCTTAGATTTAACAGAAGTCTGCCATTGTAACCTTTTCTATCCCTCTGAATGTTTTTTGGAAAACACATAGCAAATCCCTTCTGGAGAGTTAATGTCTGCTATTACAAGTTTATTTACTTTTAGTCATAAGAAAATTACTTAATTCCTTGAATAATGTTTCATGATATTTTTGTTATTCTTTCAAAGCATTGGGGCAAAATGTTCTAGGTATGAATGGATGGATAGATATGATCTGACAAATGGGCATCATTGGCCCCTGGGTATCATTATTAATGCAATTTATCACTCTACAAGCATTTACATAACTACATTTACTGAAATAGTTATATAATTATATATGGACATGGATTCATTTCCAACTATTATTTCTAAAAGATATATGCTTTACTGATTAAAGTTGTTAATTTAGCTGTTTGATAGAGAAATGTGCTTTTTATATTTGAAACAAGAAAAAAGGTAATCTCTTAATCAAATGCTTTTCCCTAAACTTAATCCGTGCCATTACAGGGATATTTGAAAGTATGGAGGATACCCCAGAGTTTTAGTAGTTTTTCCTGGTGAATATTGCCCCTCTAATGTATAGTTCTTAGATTAGTAGTAATAATGCTATACTGCCACCTGGTGAAATGTTGGCCATTCAGCATAAATTTAAGATTTAATCCCCTCCATACTACTTTTTAGGATAACTTTTCTAGTTTTAATGAGCTCTTGATCAATATCCATGTTGTATACATTCTTGGAGTAAAGAGAAGAGGGTTTGGTTCTAAACGAAAAAAGTCCGAGGTTATTCATACTGCTAGATTAGAGTAGAATAAAAAGACAAATATTTTTAAAGCAAATTGAAGTGATTAAGCCATGATTGAATAATTTTAGAACATAAGAATTTTCCATCTGAAATTATTATAGTACTTAAATATCTATGTATCTAGTTAAAACAAAAGTTTGACTAAACATAATGCTTCCAAGGAACTGTTCCACATTTTTTAGAATTGACTTATTTCAGTCTGATTTTTTATCTGATTTTCTAAAAAAATTATTTTTAAATAATTATAGATTTACAGGAAGTTACAAAGACAGTAAATAGATACACTGTGCAATCTTCACCCAGTTGCCACAATGGTTATATCTTAGGTAATCATGTTATAATGGCAAAATCAGAAACTGACATTGGTACCATGTCATTTTATCATATGTAAGCATCATGAGAATCAAGATGCTGAACTATCCCATCATCACAAGGATATTGTATGCTACTCCTTTATAGTTGCTCACTCCCCGGACCCATATCTTTGTCCACTACCATTGCTACACTTCGGCAATCACAAATATAATATATTCTCCATCTTTAGAATTATGTCATTTTAAGAATGATATATGATCTATGAGAAATGATGATGGTATTTTAATAGGGATTGCATTGAATCTGTAGATCACTTGGGGTAGTATAGATATTTTAACAATGTTGATTCTGCTGACCCACAAGCATGGTATGGTTTGCCATCTGTTTACATTCTCTGCTATTTCTTTCTTCTGTGTTTCATAGTTCTCCCTGTAGAGGCCATTCACCTCCTTAAATATATTCCTGGGTATTTTATTTTCTTTGTTGCTTTTGTGAAAGGTATTGAGTCTTTGATTTGGTTCTCAGTTTGACTGTTGTTGGTGTATAGGAACGCTACTGATTTGTGTACATTGATTTTGTAACCTGAGACTTTGCTAAATCTATTTATCAATTTCAGTAGTCTGTTGGCAGACTCTCTGGGGTTTTCTAGATATAAGACCATATCATCAACAAAGAGCAATAGTTTGACCTCTTCTGTCCCCAGTTGGATACCCTTGACTTCCTTCTCTTGTCTGATTGCTCTGGCTAGGACTTCCAGCATTATGTTGAATAGAAGTGGTGATGGAACTAGAGAAGATCCTATATAGCAAAAGTAACTTTAAGCAAAAATAACAAATTGGGAGGCATCAATCTAGCAGACTTCAAGCTATACTAAAATGCTATAGTAACCAAAATAGCATGGTACTGGCACAAGAACAGAAACATAGACCAATGGAATAGGACTGAGAACACAGATATAAAACCATCCTCATATAGCCACCTGATATTAGAAAAAGTAGACAAAAACATACACTGGGGAAAAGAATCCCCATTCAATAAATTGTGCTGGGGAAATTGGATAGGCACATGCATAAGACCGAAACAGGATACACACCTCTCACCTCTCACAAAAATCTAATCATGATGGATAACAGGCTTAAACATAAGGCATGATATCATAAGAATTCTATTAAAAAAATGTTGGAAAAACTCTAACAGACATTGGCCTAGGCAAAGAATTTATGAAGAGTACACCCAAAGCAATCACAACAATAACAAAAATAAATAAATGGGACCTGATCATATTTAAAAGCTTCTGCACAGCCAAGGAAACCATAATTAGAGTGAATAGAAAACCTACAGAATGGGAGAAGATATTTGCACACTATACTTGCAATAAAGGACTGATAATTAGAATTTATATAGAATTCAGGAAAATAAGCAAGAAAAAATCAAACAACCCCATTAAAAAGTGGACAAAGTATGTGAACAGAAACTTTTCAAAAGAAGATAGACTAATGGCCACCATACATATTAAAAAATGTTCAATATCTCTATTCATCAGGGAAATGCAAATCAAAACCACAATGAGATATCACTTAACTCCAGTGAGAATAGCTTTTATCTAAAAGTCCCAAAACGACAAATTTTGGCATGGATGTGAAGAGGTAGGAATACTCATACAGTACTGGTGGGACTGCAAAGGAGTACAAGCTCTATGGAAAGTAATATGGAGATACCTTAAAGAGCTTAAGGTATTGCTTTTATCCAGCAATCCCACTACTGGGTATCTACTCAAAGGAAAAAAAAAGACATTCTATAAAAAAGACGTCATAATGAGTGAGATGTGCACCATCTGGGGGATGGTCATGCTGGAGACTCAGACTTGTGGGGGGAGGAGGGGAAAGGGCATTTATTGAAACCTTAAAATCTGTACCCCCATAATATGCTGAAATAAAAAAAAAAGACGTCTGCACTTGAATGTTTATAGCAGCACAATTCACAATTGCAATGATGTAGAAATAACCCAAGTGCCCATAAATACATAAGAGGATTAATAAAATATCACATGTACATACCACAGGGTACTATTCAGCCATAAAAAGTGATGAACTACTTATAGTATTAGCCTGGATGGAACTGGAGGGGGAGGAAGAGCATATCTTCAGAGTAAAATAGGGGTGAAAGCCTAGGCTCCCTATTCAGCCTTTGTTGCAGGTTTATTTTATGGTATTTGGTTGGAGTAAAGTAGTTATTATGTAAGTACTTTCTGTGTTATTAGGCTGCTCTTTTTCTTGTCCTGTATATAGAGAGAGAAGGCTTTACTTAGAGTTTTCTTTTTGTTTTTTTTTTTTTTGTCTGTACCTAGTGGCATTTCTGCGTTATTAGTTTTTCCAGCACCTATTCTGGTATATGTTAGGCAAAACAAAAACCCAAGGAACTCACCACTGTGTTTTTCCTCAGATCATGAGTTCTCTAGCCAGTCTGTCTTCTTATGCACACTTTTTGCATCTTCTTTTGTTTGTTTTACATATAATTTCCAGGGTTTTTAGCTGTAATTAGTGGGAGGAATAGGAAACAGTGTACCTACTCCATCTTTCCAGAAGAAGAAGTTAGAATCCATTTGATTCTTATAATGGTTACCAAATTGTAACTAAGCAGGTATAAGTGAGTCTAATGTTGCTGATTGGTTTTCAAATGACCACTAAATATTGTTATTTTACTTATCTTCTCAGCTAGGAAAGTCCTTGAAAGCAGGAATTATAACTTTTCTTTGCATGTCTAACAGTGCCTGAACTTGTATTTTACTTATTAATCACTGAAAAGTGTTTGCTGATTGACAGTCGGGAACATAATACATAGTGATATATATACAGAGAAAAAATATTAAGTACTAAGATTAGGACAAAAACAAAATTCCCTTTAATTAAAATAATACAGCATTTTTTTAGGACTTTAAAGCATGCACACATGTACTAGCTCCTTGATGTTTCACAATAATCTGTATGTTGACAAGGCAGTTGTGTCATTTTCAATTTATTATTGAGGAAATGGAGACCCAATTAGGAAGCTGTTGTATTATAATTCCAGCCCCATTGTTTACCAAGTGTGCAACTTTGAGCATTTATTAAATCTCTCTGTGCTTCAGTTTCCCTAGGCATAAAATGGGGTTAACTTTAGTATATATGTTACAGGGTTTGTGAGATGATTAAACAAAATAATGCTTGTAAAGTAACTAGAAAAGTACCTTTCATATAGTAAGTGCTCAGTAAATGTTAGGAATTATTAAAATGTCTGATGAATTAATTCATTCAAGATCACATAGTATGGGAACAGATGAATTCAAATCTATATTTTACTGTCTCCAAATGGAGAATACTTTCCACCTGCCAATTCTGTCTGTCAAACACTATACAGCCTCAAAGACATAAATTTACTAGGTTCTGTATATTTCTTTTCACACCCCTTCATGCTTACTGTCATATTTTTTCTTTACTTGAGGCTATTCTTGAGAAAAATTTTTTAGTACTAGCCTCCAGTTGGTCAATTTTCAGGGGGCAGAACCATTCTTGCTCTGATCTATCCATTCACTAGTTAAACACAAAGAATATCGAAGAACCACTAAGATCACAAGGAATATGACTGGCTACCTTCTTTGAAATTCTTGCCTGGGTACTCAGTACTTATGGTACATCTGTTTATCCTTTGCCATTCCATTATGGTTTTATACAAAAAAGGGGGAAAGAAAGACTTAGCATCCACTATTAAATTTGCTGAAAGGAAAGTTACAAATCAAAATCCCAACCAAAGGATTTAATTGTAGAAAATAATCTGTAAAAGTGGGCCACCACTACTATCACCACTATCCTACCCTGATATGTGTAAGTTCTTGTATCATTTGGGCCTTATATTTAGTGTTTTTTAATGCCTTAAATGAAAACATAAAACCAGCTAGCATATATTAACCAATCAATGAATATGCCTTGATATATCCTTCACCATAAAGTTTGTCCAGTGATCCTATGTTAACTAAATCCAGTGGGGATTAAAGGTCATGTATTGAGGGAATATGTGTGAGAGGGGGATTTAGTAGAGAAGAATAAACATATTTTAAAATATTCTCCTTTATGAGGTTATGGAGTGTCAGATGATTTACAAATTGATCAGTATGAAACTGTCTTTTATTGCCAATGCAAAGAACAGAACAGAGCATAATAGGGTTTTTTTTTGGGGGGGGGTCTGGAAACTTTATAATTATTAATATCTCAGGAACATCTGCTGAGGCCAGACCATGCTTTGGGATCCCTTCCTCAAAAGAACAAATATGAAAGTCGCACAATAAGGCAGTCATTTAAGATGAGTCCAAGAATAGTTTATTCAGTCACATTCAGTATTTCTCTACCAAGGAGATCCACCAGGTGGTAAAGCCACATTTTTAAGAACTCTGTTATCCCTCAGACAAAAAAACTTAACATATTTTGCTCTCTATATGCAGCTATAGACAAATCAAATAAGTTTAACATAATTTGGGCATGTCACCCAGTTTCTCCTTATGGGAAAGGAGGTTCATAAAATGAGAGATTATTGTGAAGGTAAACTAAAGAATGGGGGAGATGTGTTTTAAGCTCTTCATTAAAAATAAAAATTCAAAGCACTTATACAATGTGTACAATTATTATAAAAGTGGACAGGCTGTTCAGTTCAAGAGGTGAGAAAAGGCACTGCCTCCAAAATGTGGTGACAAATAATCTTTGGGTTGAATCCTAAGCTTATTAAACTGTCAGTGCTGAATTATCAGTAAATCAAGAAGGATGTTAATGAGCATCTGTGCTTCAGCTTTCCATGCCATTTGGCAAACAGTAGCACAAAAAGAAAATGGTAATTAGCAATAAAGGTGTGTTTACTGGTTTGTGCAATTGACAGAGGCTGTATGTCTCTTCTGCACAGTGTGTGTCCTTTATAAAACTGCCAAACAATGGATACAAAACCTGTCTCCTTTCCTTTAGGCTAGAGTTTCATGACCTTGAAGTGCCACTAGAGGAAAACCAATTAAGGTGGGGATGAGAGTTTATTCTTTTCATTGAGAAACAAAACAAAGAGATCTATGGAAGTGGGTAAAAATAAGGTAATTCTCAATTCCTACACCCTGCAAGGGCTTTCCATAAAGCCTTCCTTTTCATAATCCATCCTCCATACCACATCCTGTGATCTTTCTAAAGGAGAAATTTGATCATAACATTCTCCTGACAAAAATCCTTCAGTGGGCTCTCAGGATTGAAGTTTCCTAGGATGTTCTATAAGTCACTTCATGATCAAGCCCTTGCCTATTCTCTCACCTTTTCTCACTCCACTATCCCCCATGCCCTCACAGTCTACACTCTGATAAAGAATGTATGTATTAGTGAGAGGGAAACAGGAATGTTTATATACTTTTGGGGACAGTTTACATAGTCATTCAGGTTTGAGAGTGATGTGGGAATCTGTAGTAACGTAGAAAGTGTTCATATACCCTACAATCCAGTCATTCCATTTTTGGGTATACTATTGAAAACTTTCATACATATGAATCTATAGAGGTGCACTGGTATTTTCATTGCAGTGTCACAACAGTGAAAAGTGAGGCATGAAGAACAAAAAGAACACATCAATTGGACAATAAATAAATAAATTGTGTTCTATCCACATAATGGAATAATATAAGAAGTGATGATTAAAGAGGTAGTACTATACTATATGTATAAATGTAAAAAACCTAATGTTGAACTTAAAAAATTTACCAAGTGTAAATATAATGTGATATCAGTTACATAAATATTTTAAATGAGTATAAAGCATTCTATATTGACACATACATATATACTGATACATTAAAAGGAAGGATATACAACGACTTCAGGGAAGAAAGATGGGAGGAGAATGAGATCAGAGATTACAAAAGGCTTCATTTTTACCTGTAATATTTTATTTCATATATATTTCATATACATAAGCTTTTATTTGTGTTTTTTTATTTTGTGACAAAATTTTTATATATGTAAATGATGTTTAATGAAAAATGTTTATAGCAGCACAATTCACTATTGCACGGTCATGGAAACAACCCAAGTGCCCATCAATTCATGAGTGGATAATTAAAATGTGGTATATGCTCACAATGGAATATTACTCAATCCTAAGAAATGACTGTGAGCTAGCACCATTTATGCTATCCTGGATTAAGCTTAAGCCCGTTATCCAAAGTGAGGCGACACAAGACATGGAAAATGGGCTCTACATCTATTTGCCATCAAATTGGTACTGACTGATTAAAACTATGGTTTTCAAATGGTGGCAATGCTTACCAGGGATTTTTTGGGGGGGACCCAATCTTAAGGATGTGGTGAGCATTTTGGAGGGGAAGGGCATAACTCTAACCCTTCTTAGGGAGAGGCAAAGATATACAATGTAACCAAAATGTCAAAAAAAAAAAAAAACTTTTTATCAGGTGGTGGGCAGGCGGGAGAGGGGAGGAGGAAAGGAGTGTATGCTTTCATAACATGTGTGATGCACACCACCGGGGGATTGGACACATCGGGGGGAGGGAGTGGGGGCAGGGGCAATATTTGTAACCCTAACAATATTTGTACCTCCATATGATGAAATAAAAGAAAAAAAATGTTAAGCAAACTAAAGCTATGAAAACCAATGGATCGAACACCTGTGTATTCACCACCCAGATTCAATAAATAAATTTAATATATATATATGTGTGTGTGTGTGTGTGTGTGTGTGTGTGTCTGATTTGACTGAGTCCCAAAATTCATAAATTGAAACGCATTCACCAATGTGATAATATCAAGTGGGGCCTTTTGGAGGTAATTTAGTGATTAAGTCATGAGGGCATGGCCCTTATGAATGGGATTAGTGACCTTACAAAAAGGCTGCACTAACATTGGTGCTTTTTTTTTTTTTTTGGCTTCTGTCTTTTCTGCCATGCGAGGACATAACAAATTTTCCTGTCAGTGAATACAGCAACAAGGCACCATCCTAGAAGCAGAGACCAGGCCTTAACCAGACACTGAACGTGCTGTTGCCTTGATCTTGGATTGTCAGCCTCTAGAACTATGAGAAATAAATTTCTATTATTTATAAATTATTCAGTCTCAAGTATTTTTATAGCAACACAAATGGACTAAGAGAATATTAATATCCTTAAGCATATATATATGGGTATATATATTCATATAAACTTATATACATATCCTTAAGAAAATACACAAAATTTTAACATTTATTAAAGCCAAGTGGTGAGCACACAGGTGTTAAATCTATTTTTTGTAGTTCAGCTTGTTTGAAATTTTTTTCATAATAGATTTTTTTCTTTTTCTTTCAGCATATTATGGGGCTACAAATGTTTAGGTTATGTATACTGCCTTTGCCCCACCTGAGTCAGAGCTTCAAGCATGGCAATCCCTAAGACGGTGTGCACCACAACCATTACGTATGTATATACTTATCCCCTCCTCCCATCCCATCTGACTGGCACCCAATGAATGTTATTCCTATATGTGCACTTAAGTGTTGACCAGTTAATAGCAATTTGATGGTGAGTACAGGTGGTGCTTGTTTTTCCATTCTTGGGATACTTCACTTAGTAGAATGGGTTCCAGCTCTATCCAGGATAATACCAGAGGTGCTACATCACCAGTGTTTTTTGTGGCTGAGTAGAACTCCATGGTATACTTATACCATATTTTATTAATCCACTCATGTATTGATGGGGCACTTGAATTGTTTATGCATCTTTGTCATTGTGAATTGTGTTGCTATAAACATTCAAGTGCAGATGTTTGAAATTTTTCATTAAAAATCATCATTTAGAAATATGAAAACTTTTGTCACAAAATGAAAAACACACAAATAGAAGCCAAGCCATGGCCAGGTGTGATGGCTCACGCCTGTAATCCTAGCATTCTGGGAGGTTGAGGTGGGAGAATTGCTTGAATTCAGGAGTTCAAGACCAGCCTGAGCAAGAGGGAGACCCCATCTTTACTAAAAGTAGAGAGAAATTAGTTGGACAACTAAAAATATGTAGAAAAAATTAGCCGCGCATGTTGGCACATGCCTGTAGTTCCAGCTACTTGGAAGGCTGAGGCAGTAGGATTGCTTGAGCCCAGGAGTTTGAGGCTGCTGTGAGCTAGGCTGATGGCACTCTAGCCCAGGCAACAAAGTGAGACTGTGTCTCAAAAAAATAAAAATAAATAAATAAAAAAGCCAAGCCATGCAATAGCAATAGATGGGGCATGATAGGGGAGTGTTGTGTTCACTTTCTTCTTGATCTTCCTTCTTTTTTTCTTCTTCCTTTTATGGGTTATAAGGTTTTAGCCTATAAAATACATCATGCCTTTTCATGGGCTTTTATATAATAGAATTTTCTGAATTATGGGCCATATTCTAAAGCTGTAGCCATGAGATATGAAGCTAGATAGGTTGTGAACTTAGATATCTAGGTGGTTGAAGTTTGTAACTTATTCCATTGTTGAATGTGGCTAGCAGGTAATACGGTGATTACTGGTTGTATTTCTTCCCACAAAGACCCTTCTGAATTTAGTTGTTTACATTGTAATAAATTGTAAATTGGTACAGTATGGAAAAACACTTGGCATTATCTATTAATAGTAAAATAGTACCTATGCAATTACACTTCTATTAAATACTCCAAAGAAACTGTTAGAAATATGCACCAATAAACATATTGACAAAGCTGTTTTAATAGCTTAAAAACTATGAAACTTATAAATAATCAGAAATATCACAATGTCTAGATACTGGAGAATAAATACATTGTGATAGTCACATGTCTTAGTCCATTTGGGCTGCTATAACAAAATACCTGAGGCTGGGTAGTTTAATTTAGAAAGAATTGATACGTATTTCTTCACAGTTCTGGAGGCTGAGAAGTATAAGATGAAGGCGCCATTAGGTTCAGTTGTCTAGTGGGGGCTGTTCTCTGCTTCCAAGATAATGCCTTAATATTGCATCTCTGGAGAGGAGGAATGTTGTGTCCTCACATGACAGAAGGTGCAAGGGTAAAGGGGATGAGGAACTCCCTCTGTCGAGCCCTTTTATAATGGTAGCTCATTTCATTCACAAAGACTCTATCCTCATGACGTATTCACCTCCTGAAAACCCCACCTCTTAATGCTGTTACACTGGTGATTAATTTCAACATTAAATTTGGAGGGGACAAAAACATTCAAACCATAACATCACACAACAGAATTCTATACAGCAAGGAAAATGAATGAACCAGATCTATAAGAAATCATGGGAGAATACATAACGGATGATTCTGTTTATATAAAAACTAAGATGTAAAAAAATTAAACTATATATATTTTAAGGGATATGTACATATGGTAAAACTATAAATGTAAGCATTTTGATGATGAATACATCATTCAGGATATTAATTTATTTTGGGGGGAGGAAGGGAAGACCATTAGGCAGCAGCATAGAGGGGACTTCAAAGAAACTGATAATGTTTTACTGTTTAGGATTGGTGGTGGGTGTATATATATATATATATATATATATATATATATAGTATTTTTATTATAAAAATTTATCACATATACAAAAATATATATGTGTGTTTTAAAATAATAAAAATAATAATTTAAAAGACTGTTCTCGATGTAATGCACCAGGGAGGTTTCTTCTCAGTAAAGATCTGAAGTCCACTGGACCAAGTTATGGCCTTACAGGAGTTATGGCCTGGCAATCTCCTTTTACCTGTGGGTCTTTGAACACCTGCTTATGTGTTTTGTCAATGTGCTGAAAGCTGCTGAGCCAGTGTACTATGATTTGTGGAGTATCTAAATGGCACACCCATTCATAATTATAACATGTCCTGATGGTGAAATTCTCTTGCTAAATATATGTTTTGAGTACAGTTTATTCAAAATATGAACCTGCCTATAAGTACCACATAAGGCTCTGTTACATGAGTGTGAATGAAACTGTCATTGGCCTCTTTGAGAAAGCAGAAATATGAGCAGGCTGAGAACACCAGGTATCTCAGCATGGAGGAAGACATGAGGGAATGAAAAGTGAGAGAGTACCACCAAGAAACTTTTAGGACCTCACCATTTTGCCTGTATGTGGTATAATAAGAATTGAAAGAATATTGCAATGAGTATTCACTGAACCAGGCATTTATTATTAACCTTCTCGTCCTGGTGGAGGATGTGCATTTTAGAAGGGCATCTCTATGGTATGTACATTGTCCAACAAAGAGTAATGAGGTGGACTAATCTGGGAAAGTAATTCAGGGTCAATATCTAAAGGAAATTGGTTAGACATATGCTTAATGAGTTGAAATGAGGGTGAGGGGCCAAAATCATACGGTTAGTGAAGGGAAGAAATCTCAAATTGCAGAAAACAAACAGCAGGTAGGGACCCTAAAAAATGATGGCAACAACAAATATTATGAATCCATAGGGTATTAATACCCAGAGACTTAAAGTTAGTCACAAACACCTAAGAGGTGGCAGACATGCAATGTCCTTTCTTGCATCTAGTTTTGCTAGTTGCAACATACTCACATGAACATTCAGACAAAAATATGCTGTTATTTATTCAATAGTAAAGTTGACTTCAGAGCTTAGGACAGAAGGCCCAGCTATTTCTGAGGAAGGTAGGGCTGAAGCTAGTAGTTTCAGCTCTGGCACACAAGCAAGTGTGAAAATCACTCTTCATGTAAGGGCCAAGTTGGACAAAATAAAATTCAGTTGTTTTAATTGTCATGCAGCTGGGTTAAAATTGTTTGCTTGTTATGACTGCATTAGCCTTTCAACTAAATGTGTACATTCATAATTGTTTGACAGAGGTATGGAGTCATGAAAATACACTACTGAAATATTAAATCTGACTCATTTAAATTTTAAAATTCAGATCCTGGCACACAGTAGGCTCTCAATAAATGTTTGTTGAATGGAGTTGAAATTAGGAAATTAGAAGAGATTGTTCAGCTTTCCAACAGTACATTTAATTGAGTATACCATTTCTCAAGCTGAAAGGAAGCTAAATGAAAGGAAATGGGTTTATTTCATTGTCTCACACACATAATAACATGAAGTAATATGGAAATTAGATTATTCATTCCAAAATTTGTCTTACATAGACAGATGAATAAGGCTTTTGTTTTTATAAATCTGCATCACTGAGCTCTCTCAATCCTCTTCTTCCATTTATAAATACATTTTAAAACCAAAGTGCTCTAAACCAAGCCCTAGATTTGTAAATATAGTTCACTATCTATTTGTCTATACATCCTCAAAGGAGGTAAGTATAAACTTACCTTGCAAATGACTCAGGATAGAGATATGACAAGCTAAGTGGTTTCTTGATGTTTCAGCACCTGCTTTCCTGTTTCTGATTTAGCCTGTGAGACCCTGGAGGCTGTATTTAAAAAGAAAAAAAAATCTGCATTCTTCTAAGCCACAGCATTGCATTTTAGTAGTTGAAGAACTAATTTCCATTAGAATAAAACATTGACCTTAGAAAATATCACCTCTAGGATAATAAATAGGCATTTCTCAAAGAAAGTAGATTATTTGAAGAGAGGAGAGAAAATCAAGTGTAGTATCCTAGAAAGTGGTCCCCATCCTTTTTGGCATCAGGGACTGGTTTCATGGAAGACAAGTTTTCCATGGATGGGTGGTGTGGGTGGGAGCGGAGCTCAGGCGGTGATGAGAGTGATGGGGAGTGGCTATAAATACAAATGAAGCTTCACCTAGCTCGCCTGCCTAGCTTGTCTGCTGCTCACCTCCTCCTGTGTGCCCCAACTCCTAAGTTTTATGGAAGACAATTTTTCCACGAATGGTGGGGGAGTGTGGCAGAGCTCTGCGGCCTATCCCTAACAGGATATAGGTGGCCCTGGGGCTGGGGACTGCAGTGAACCATCTAGGATCAAGTGACCACTTCAACTCTTAGAGTGCATTTCTCCTAAATCAACTCAGTTCACAAACAGCTTGAAAGAGTATGTGAAAAATGAGCAAATATCCAAAATAATTGAATACCTCTAACCAGATGCTTTCCATGGAAAACTATTGTTGAAAGTGTATTCCTTTTCTGACCTGAAATCACATAGCTTACCTTTGTTTACATCTGTAGATCAGCTATGTGTTTCACAGGAGTTATTTGGTATCAAGTAGCATCTTAGTATACTTACCTATAGGTAGAGTGTATACATATAGATACACAAGCAAGCACATGCACACACATCAGAGTTCTTTTATCCAAGTTATATGACATAAAGCTCTCTTCACTGTCATGGGAAAACAAAACATTCACACTTGCAATTCATTTAATATTCCACAAATATTTATTGAGTACTTACTATACTAAACGTTGGATTACTGTATTACAAATTTTCTACCTTTAGGAAATTGATAGTAAAGGGGGGCAGCATATAAATTTGATAAATGCCATATGTACAAAATAAAAATACCTAGAAAATTTGAGGAAAGTTTTACAGAATTGATAATATATGACTTGTATTTTGTGGGTAGAAACAGAAAAATTCGCTAGTCATGAAAGAGGCAGAAGTGCTTTCAGGCAGAGAGAATAAAACTGGTGAAGGCATGGAGTTGCAAAGGAGTATGAACTCTTCAGAGAGCTGTGAGACTTTTGCTGCAGTTGGAGCATATCATATACTGGACGAGGATCAAATAGTTGAGGCTGGAGAGCTTGGTAGGGAACAGATTATAAATAGCCTTAGATGTATAGCAAAGAAGTTAGACTTTACCTAGTAGGTAGTCAAGAACCAAAAAATGTTTGTAAACTTGGTTTACGATAAGGGTTTCCCTCTGCTAGGCGACCTTGGTTTCACTACCTGAGCAGCCTCAGCTGGAGGAACATTTGGAACTGACTGGCAACTTAGGTACTCTGGAAATGCCTAACAGACTTCAAACTGTACTATGAAACATAGAAACTTTATTTGTGATGATTACATGAATATTTTTGGCTTTATTCCTACACATAGAGTTCAGGAAATCATTTTAAATATACAACTTGATCTTAATTATGTGACTGAAACCTTCACTTCTCTGTCTCCAAGTCACAGATGTCCTGGAAGAATCTGGACTGATCCAAGCACCAAAAATAAAAGAAGTCATAAGATTAATGTTCTCAAATATCAGATTTTTGAGAATATTTAATATTCTCAAATATCAGTTTGCAAGACCCTATTTCTTATTTCTTATCAGTGGGATAATTTTAGATGTATGTGAGGATATAAATACACAAAACACTGTAACAGAGGAATGGGAAGACTCTTACATACAAAAACTTAGTGCTTGTTGTTTGTATCCGCTATCTCTGGCTCTATGCAAGAAACAATAAGGTTTATGTTACAGAAAGATAATAGTTGACAATGTGATGATTGAAAGGAGGGGATTTCTATCAGATAAATACTATAAGAGTTTGCTACCACAATCCAGGCAAAAAGGGGTGGGAAATGTATGGTCTCAAGGCCACATGTGGCCCTCCAGATCCCCAAATGTGTCCCCTCAACTGAATCCAAACTTTACAAAAAAAATCCCTGCTTTAAAAGGATTTGTTCTGTAAAATTTGGATTCAGTCAAAAGGTCACACTCAAGAATCCTGAAGACCACATGTGGCCCCAAGGCCATACGTTTTCCACACCTCAAAATACTTTAATATTTTTGAGTATAAAGAAAAAAGCTGGAGGCATGACACTAACTGATTTTAAAATATACTACAAAGCCATAGTAGTCAAAATAGAATAGTACTGCCATAAAAACAGACACATAGCCCAATGGAACAGAATTGAGAACCAGAAATAAATCCACATATTTACAACCGGGTGATAAATTTCATTCACCTAGTAGATAGTTGGGAACCACAAAAAAGTCTGTCATTTCTCTGACAGTCTCTTCAATACATGCTATTGAGAAAACTGTATATCCACATGCAGAAGAATAAAACTAGACCCATATTTCTCATTACATACAAAACTCAACTCAAAATGTGTTAAAAATGTAAATGTAAGACCTGAATCTATAAAATTACTAGAAGAGAACATAAGGAACATGCTTCAGAACATTGGTTTGCACAAAGTTTTTATGGATAAGCACTCAAAGCATAGGCAACAAAAGAAAAAATAGGCACATGGGACTATATAAAGCTAAAAAAGCATCTGTAATGCAAATGAAACAATCATGAGAGTGAAGAGACAACCTGCAGAATGGGAGAAAATATTTACAAACTATACATCTGGCAAATGTTTAATATCCAGAATATATGAGGAACTCCGGCAATAGCAAAAATGAAAAAATCCAATTTAAAAATTAAAACCATAATGAGATATCACCTTACCCCAGTTAGAATGGCTTTTATTAAAAAGTCCAAAAACAATAGTTATTGTCATGGATACAGAGAGAAAGAAACACATACTGTTGGTGGGACTGCAAATTAGTACAATCTCTATGAAAATTAGTATGGAGATTTCTCTAAGAACTAAAAGTAGACCTATCATTTAATCCCGCAATCCCACTACTTGGTATCTAGCAAAAGGAAAAGAACTCATTTTATCAAAAAGATACCTGTACTTGAACGTTTATTGCAGCACAGTTCATTATTGCAAAGATGTGGAATCAACCCAAGTGCTCATCAATTCATGAGTGGATTAAAAAATGTGGTATATGTATACCATGGAGTGCTACTCAGCCATAAAAAGGATGAATTAATGCCTTATGCAATAAGTTGGAAAGAACTGGAGACAATTATCCTAAGTGAAGTATCTAAAGAATGGAAAAACAAACACCACATGCACTTGTTATTAAATTGGAACTAACTTATGAGCACATATGTGCACAGAGGGAAGTAAAATTCAGTGGAAATCAAGCATGGGAGTGGGGGAAGAGGGGATGGGAAGAAATCTACTAACAGGTGCAATGAACACTATTTGTGTGATGGGTACACTTATGGCCATGACTCAAGCATTATGAAAGTGATCCATGTAACCAGAAACATTTGTACCTCCTTAATATTTTGAAATTAAAAAAAATTAACAAGAGAACTACCATATAATCTAGTAATCACACTTCTGGGTATTTGTCTAAAAGAATTAACATTAGGATCTTGAAGATATATTAGTAATCCCATGTTCATTGCAGCATTGCTTATGATAGCCAAGAATTGGAGACAACCTGTCTGTTGACAGATGAATGGGTACAGCAAATGTAGCATATATATATATATATATATATATATATATATATATAATGGAATATTATTCAGCCTTAAAATGAAGGAAACCCTGTCATTTGCAACAGCGTAGATGAACCTGGAGGAAATTATACTAAGTAAAAAAAAGCCAAACATCAGAAGACAAATACTATATATCTCATTTATATGTGCCATCTAAAAAAGTCAAACTCATAAAAGCAGAGAGTAGAATGGTGACTGCCAGGCACTGGTGGAAAGGGGCGGAGGGAATGGGGAGGCAGTTATTGTTTAATGGGTAAAGAGTTACAGTTTGAAATGATGAAAATGTTCTGGAGATGGATAGTGGTGGCGTTGTACAATAATGTGAAAGTATTTAATGATACTCAACTGTACACTTAAAATAACTAAAATAGTAAATTTTGTCTTATGTATATTTCACTATAATAAAAATTTTGAGAAAAAATAATAAAGCACCCCAATTTGGGAGCCTTACAAAAAGAACAGTCTATCCTGTAATTGAGGTCAAATTGGGAATGGTACAACTCATTAGAGTTTATTAAGAGCCAACCTTCTATGCTTTTTGCTTTTTGCTGATAGATGATAAAGTTTTTTCAGCCTCCCCAACTCATTATTTTTCCCTAGATGAAAAAAGAAAAGCAGAACTTTCATCATGTGTTTTCTGAAAGTTAAATACCTAAAATTCCTCCACTGAAAATTTTTCTAGACATTTCAAATCCCCTTCATATTTCCATAGATGGATAAGGCTAAAAGAGACCTTGATGCCATTTCTCTTAGCCTGCCAGAGGCACAAGTAGGACCCAGTGCTGATACCTGACATTGAATTTCCTAAATTCATTAAACTAAGCTCATGCACTCCACTGGCCATCTTGGCCAAAATTCCAGAAATTCTCATCTGATTTCCACCTTGCTTCTGTCTCCACTCTTGAATTCACCTGGTATCCTGACCTGCATTTTTCTCCTATTCCCAAATATACATTTCCCCTTTTGGCCCATTTCTCCAGTTTAACTTTCTCAGTCTCTAGCAGTACCTATTCCAAAATCATTCATTCTCTGAGTTGAGCTGGACCCTTGGAACCCCATAACAGTCTTTGACTTATCTTATTCTTGCAATCTTATTTTGATTATTTGAATATGTCAAGTGCTCTCTGCTTTTGGGTTCTTGTGCATGTTGTTTCTACTACCTCATATTTTTAAACCTAGTCTTTGCTTTACTCAGCAGCCATATCTCAGTTCAATGTCATTTCTATAGAAAAGCTTCCCCTAACCTTCCTCCTCCCATTTCTACATTATACTCTTGTTAAACAGTCTACAAAGCCATTTTCTAACACATCATAGTTTGTATATATGTGCGTGTGTGTTTATTTATTATTTAGATGATAAAATTTATAAGAGAAGGGCCATATCACTCTTATTATTTTAATCACCAGTGTATAACACAGGTCCCAGCACAAACCTTTGTTGAATAAATGAATAAACAAATAAATAAATGTAGGTTTCAGCCAACTTAGCTGGCACTTTCTAATCACACAAGCAGACTTGGACAGCCCTTATTTTTTCTAAATGTCCTGACCCCCATATTCTCTGGTCCTGATACTGCCAGAACTTGGATGACACTCAGAAAAAGAAATGATAGAGAGTAAATGGTGATTCCCACGTTCTATTGCTAAAAATATAAAGAGGCTGATGTATATATATAATACTTATACAATAACCTTGGTTTCAACATGATCACTAAGGCAAAATGGTGAGATTGGCCCTCCCTGTCTGTCCATGGTGTTTCTCACTCATTACATAACTTTCCCATTTCTGATTTTATCCTCAAATCTGTTACTGATGCTCATTTTAACTTCATTTCATAGGCATCCAATATATGTTTTGTTAGGGATGGGTGGTGTGGTGGTGGCGGTGGTGGTGATGGATATATATTTTTTCTAGACAGCCCTCCATGGAAAATACCTTGAAACCATTCATTCCTTTCCTTCTACCTACCAGAGAACGATTAGAATGGCTAAGATTTTACGAGCCCCATTTCATTTAAACCTTGGGTGTGTTCAGTGAAAATTCTGTTGTTTCAAACAGTGGTGTCCTGGGAAATACACTTGTACTAAAATTTCATTCTGCTCATTAATATACTAATTCATCTAATATTAATGTGTTACCCCCTGCAAAGCAGCAATCTTGATTTCTTTGGGGTTGGTTGTATAATTGTTCCTCAAACAATATGATGGTGCTTTACTTGTGTAAATAAGTTGTGTCAATTGCCAAGATCCAAGCTACCATCCTATGAGTCATTTGAGCCAGACAATCTATAATTTGCTCAGAATCATTTCCATCATAAAATTATAGAATATTGAAGCTGAAAAGGACTGCAGATAGATGCTAGTAAATCCCCGAATTTTACAGTTGAAGAGACTGAGACCAAAATAACACAGTTACTCTGGACCAAATAATACTAGGATTTTGCCACCACAGAAGGTTTTATCCCATGGCTAGCATAGTCATTGCTTTTAAAATACTCATCCTCCCCATATAATCACAGAAGGTTATTTCCCATAGCTAACATATTCATTACTTTAAAAATACTCATCTTCTCCATATAACCTAACAAATGCCCATTTATTTCCCTCAACTCTATCTTCCTTACCCTCTCCCCAACTATCCCTGACTATCTATCACTCTCTACCACCTGTGATTCATTTCAACAATGCAGTTAGCATTACCCTCATTCTTCCCCAAAGCTACACACACATGCTTAGTAACAATGGGCTATGAACGAAATGAATCCCTTCAAGGACCAGGCCAGAGCTCCTAAGCTAGTTTCGTAGGATGCTTGTGGCCAACTGTAACTCTCCCCTAACATCTGATCATTTTGATCTCTACACAAGCATAAAATTTCCATAGCTTTTTCATACCAAAGTTGGATAGTCCTTTTATAGACATTATAATTAAGTACCAACTCCTAAGCTGTTAATAGCCTAGTTCCAAATTTGCTTGAAAACAACTCTATGCACAGATGTGGAAGGGGACCCACTGCTGGCAGAAAATGACTTTGCTGGGATACAAAGCCTGTAGCGAGTGACTTGATCCTGAGAGAGATTAGGAGGCAGTTTAGGCTTTATAGAAAATACTGAACAGTTATTCAGTACTACATAGGCTTAAAGAATATAGAGAAAATTATCTCTGCTTTCTCTAAAACATGACACATGTGTTAAGAAAATGAACTATGACTGCATAAGTGATTACATGGTAGTGTTAGAATTTTGGCATCACCATACAGAATAACTCACCTCTTAACCATATATTCCATTACCCAAGAAAACCACAGTGCTTCCTGCTGTTGATCTATTCACTCATCTATCTAGGCCATGAAAATTCACTGACTGCCCAATATGTAATATGCCAGAGACTGTGTGATGTTCCAGGGACATAACAATCATTAGGTATCCTGGAGACTTAATGAGCATTTATTTGGACATTTGTGTATTTATTAGATGAATTTGTATTTTTTTTTTAATTTCAAAATATTAAGGAGGTTACAAGTGCTTTTGCTACATGGATGGAATGCATGATGCTTAATTTTTACTTTTTCCCAGTTTTGAGGTATAATTGACACATACAATTATAGAAAGTGTACACTGTGATGACTGAATATATGTATATATTTTTAAATTATAATCATAATAAAGTTAACCAAAATACCAATCACCTCATATAGTTACCTGTTTTGTGTGGTTAGAATACTTAATATCTACTGTATTACCAAATTTCAAGCATACAGTACACTGTAATTAACTGTAGTCATTATGCTGTACAGGTCTTCAGAATTTATTAATTTTGTACCTGAAATTTTGTACACATTGATCAGTATCTCCCCATTTACCACATCCCCTAACCCTAGTAACCACCCTCTACTCCTTGTTTCTATGAAACTTTCTGGTGATACCCATTCTAACAGGTGCGAGATGGTAGTTCATGTTGGTTTGCATTTCCCTGATAATTAGTGATGTTGAGTATTTTTTCATATACCTGCTAGATCATTTATACGTCTTCTTTGATAAATATTGATTCAGGTCCTTTGCCCATTTTTTATTTGTGTTATTTGTTTTCTTGCTATTGAGTTGTTTGAGTTACTTATATATTTTAAATATTAACCTCTTATCAGATGTATAGTTTGCAAATATTTTCTCCTATTTCATAGGCTGTCTCTTCACTCAACTGATTGTTTCCTTTGCTGTGTAGAAGCTTTTTAGTCTAATGTGTCTATTTTTGCTTTTATCCTCTGTGCTTTTGGGGTCATATCCAAAAAATCATTGCCACAACCAAAGTCATAGAGATTTTCCTCTATGCTTTGTTCCAGTAGTTTTATGGATTCAGGTCTTACATTAAAGTCTTTAATCCATCTTTAAGTTGATTTTTGAATATAGTGTGAAATAAGAATCTAATTTCATTCTTCTGCATGTGAATATCCAATTTTCCCAATAACATTTTTTGGAAAGATTGTTCTTTCCCCATTGAGTGTCCTTTGCATGTGTGTAGAAAATCAATTGGTCATAAATGAGTGGCTTTATTCCTGGGCTCTCTATTCTGTTGCACTGGGCTGTGTGTCTGTTTTAATGGTAGTACCATGCTGTTTTGATTACCACAGCTTTGTAGTAGACTCTGAAATCAGGTAGTGTGATGACTCCAGCTTTTTCTTTTTGCTCAAGATAGTGTTGGCTACTTGGGGTCTTTTATGGTTCCATAACAATTTTAGAATTGTTTTTTTCTATTTCTGAAAAAAATGCAAAAATTTTGATAGAGATTTCATTGAATCTGCAGATTGCTTTGGGTAATATGGCTATTTTAACAATGTTAATTCATGCAATCTTTTAACATGGGCTATATTTCCATTTATTTCTATTTTTGTCAATTTCTTTTATCAATGTTTCATAGTTTTCAGGATACAGATCTTTTATCTCCTTAGTGAAATTTACTCCTAAGTATTTTATTATTTTTAATGCTATTATAATGAGATTTTCTTTATTTTATTTTGGATAGTTGGCTGTTAATGTACAGACATACAAATGATTTCTGTATGTTGATTTTGTATCTTGCAATTTTACTCCATTTACATGTTATAATAGTTTTTTTTGGTAGAATCTTTAGGGTTTTCTATATATAAGATCATGTTATTAGCAAGCAGAGAAATTTAACTTTTTTCTTTCTGATTTGGATATCTGTTATTTCTTTTTCTTATCAAATTGCTTTTTCTATGACTTCCAGTACTGTGTTGAAGAGAAGTGGTGAGATTAGGTATCCTTGTTTCATACTTGATGTTAGTGGAAAAGCTTTCAACTTTTCATCAGTGGGTATAATGTTACCTGTGTATTGTAACATATGACCTTTATTATCTTGAGGTACATTATTTCTATTTCCAGTGTGTTGAGACATTTTATAAGGAAAGAATGTTGAATTTTGTCAAATATTTTTTCTGCATCTATTATGATGATCATATGCTTTTATCTTTCATACTGTTAATGGTGCTTATCATATTTGTTGATTTGTGCATATTGAGCCATCCTTACATCCCAGAGATAAATATTATTTGATCATGATGTATGGTCCCTTTAATGTGCCATTGAATTCAGTTTGCTAAAATTTTGTTGAGGATAATTGCATCTGTGTCCATCAAGGATATTGGCCTATAATTTTCTTTTCTTGCAGTGTCTTTGTCTGGCTTTGGTATGAAGGTAATGCTAGCCTTGTAAAATGAGCTTGTAAGCATTTCTTCCTTTTCAAATTTTTGAAAAAGCTTTAGAAGCATTAGCATTAATTCTTCTCTAAATGTTCGGTACAATTCACCAGTCATCTGGTCCTGGGCTTTTCTTTGTTAGGTGATTTTTTAGTGCATTTTAAATCTCCTTAGCTGTCATTGGTTTGTTCATATTTCTATTTCTTCAAAATTTAGTCTTCGTATGTTGTACATTTCTAGGAATTTATCCATTTTTTTTCTAGGTTATCCAATTTGTTTGTATATTATTGTTCATGGTAGTCTCTTACAATCCTTTGTATTTCTGTGGTATCAGTTATGATGTTTCCTCAGTTTCCTTCCTTGGCCCCATTTCACTTAACAAACTGTGGACTTTTTAGTTAGCAATAATAAGCTATAATTGGCATCTTTTGAGTACTTATTATGTGTTCAGTAATATACTTTCATGTGTGCACTCTAACTTAATGATTAAAACATCCTTTGAGGTAGGTACTATTATTATTCAAATTTTATAGAAAAGAAAACAATTTAAGAAAATTAAGTTACCTTGCACAAAGTCACACAGCAGTAAACAGTAGATTTGAGATTTAGACATAGCATGTTTGATTCCTGAATCCATACACTTAACCATTTATTCATTCATTCCACTTGTTCATTCCAATTATTTGTCCTTCTTTGTATTAGGCACTAAGAATATAAGAGGAAAAATGTTTCTGCATGCAAAGCTCCCTATCTTCATTACTTTCCAAAAAGATAGCATTCAGAGGAACGGGCAAGGAATCAAATTGACCTGCACCCTGCCACATGGCAGGCAATATTTTTACTACTGTTTCTACTACTGACCACAAGGTTTTATTCATACTTCCTTTGTCACAGATGCTTCTTCCATGAATAACACTGAATAAAATACAAAATTTTCACCATGGCCTCAAAACCCTGCATAGATTAGGAATTGCATACTTCTAAAATTGTATCTGATAGCATTCTATCCCTCTTTAATTGCATTCTAGTCATGCTAGCTATATTTATGATCCTTAAAAAGCTCTTTGTATCTCAGGGCCTTTGTTTAATTATTATTATCACAATTTTAATAAAAGGTAAATACCATAGTTACATGAATACTTATGTTAACTTCAGACTTTTTTTTAAGAAATAAAACATCACAAAGTTGAATTACTCTATGCTCTACTCTGCAGCATTAAATCTCTTCTTCCTTTCCCAAAGGTAATAATAATCATGAATTTGGTTTTGCTGCAGTTTATGTTTTCTTATATTTCAACACATGTGTATATGTGTTCATTTCCAAATTAATAAGAATGATTTGATACCGTGTCTGAAGTTCTGAAACTTGCTTTTCTCACTCACTGTTATATTTATGATGTTTGTCCATGTCGACATGTGTACATTTAGTTCATTCACTTTTGCTGTTGTATTATATTCCATTGTATTAATATACCACAATGAATCAATTCATTCTTTAGATTATGGGCATCTGAATTTTCACAATTTAACACAATGTTTTGATGAATATACGAAGGCAAGTGACCTTCTAAGCAAGTGACAGATTTCTGTGTTACTTTCTTTATATTTGTATTTACACTGCATTTAGACATGCTGTTTCCTAGAATGCTGCCCTCCCTAAACCTCCTCCTACATAGGAATCTCTTTTTAACTCATTACAACTCAGTTCAAATGTAAACTCTTAGATAAAGCCTTTACTGGCTGCCCCAGTTTCTCTCCCCAACCCCATCCCACCTAATAAGCTCTGGACTTTTAACCTCAGACATTAAAAATATTTTTTAAAAATAGCAAGAGGATATTAAGAATATCCTCATAGCAATAAGTTTGAAAACCTAGATGAAATAGATACTTAGAAAAAATATTAATTAATAATTAATATAATTTATTAAATTGATTCAAGAAGAATTATTCCTGAAGATTCCTATAAACCCAACAAAGATATAAAATCAGTAATTAAAAACTTCCCATACATAAAAATATCCTGCTATAGTTATATAAGAAAGTATACACGAGTTAGTAGGAACACATAATTCCAATATTTTACAAACTTTTCAGAGCATAGAAAAAGAAGAAATAATCCCAATTCATTTTATGATGCTAACATAAGCTTAATGTCAAAATCTGACAAGAAATATGTGTGAAAGGGAAATTATAGACCAATCTCCCCATGAGCATAGATGTAAAACTCCTAACAAAACAAAAAACTAAATCCAGCAGTGTATAAGAAAGATAATGACCAAGTTGAGTTTGTATTGACATTTTTATAATGCCACATCTGTCATATGCCAAGTTTTCATATATACATGGATTCTAGTCTTTTCATTATAAATATGATAAATAACATTTAAGAATTTGACTACAAAAGCTTTGTGGAAAAAAAGTATGCGGCTTTGCGTTTAAAAATGTGTCTCTTAAAAATTGGTCTCCTAATACCTAAAACATGCATAAAAACAATAGTCACCATCTCCCTGCAATGTATGTAGCTATTCAAGTCAGTCAATACTTGAGCTACCTGGACAGCGAATAGTGCTGTTTTTTAGCACAATAGAATGATAATTTAGCTTTAGAATCCAAAGTGAAAATATATAAATACCTACCTGATAGGAAACAACACAAGGTATAGATGACCATACTATTTCAGTCATCCTGATAAGCCACTCACATCTGGGAAGCAGATGATAAAGGTGCTGAAGGAAAATATACAGCTAAAACTCTATGATTCATTTGATGCAATTTTATAGTCACAAGCACAGAATATTGTATCATCTCTCAAAATCATTCCTTGGGTAAAACTCTAACATTTTGTTGTGCTACATTAGCCCTAAAAATGAATCTGAAACTCTATCAGTAATAATTATGCTGTACAATATTAATGAATTGACATGGAATCCTATTAGATATATGGACTTATTTTATTCCTACTAAGCATTATTGAATTCTAAGTCAGGTTCTCTTGGTACTCTAGTTTATGGTTTATTAAATGCCATATTTTCAAGCAATATTACTTTTATGTCAAGGATACAAGGCTTTCTGTCAATATAAATGAGATTATTATTAGAAAACACTCTAAAAGCCAACGATAGTCCACTTGACTGAGGTGCTATACAATGGTGGATGTTTTATAGTTCAGGTATGTAGTGTTGTATCATGTTCTTGATGTCAAGAGTCTTTATAATCAGTTAGAATCACTTTTGAATATTGTTCAGCAGAACCCAGACCCAGAGGAAGCCTGGCTTTACATCATGACACACTGTGGAGCTGTTTAGGTGAAGGTGTATGAGCCAACATGAACTATATTCAAAGAAAAGGATGAATTAATAAACAAGATATCCCTTGAGACACCTGAATCAGCCAATATATACTGGGATCAGTCTGAAATTACTCCAGCTCTAAGTAGTCATACTGACACAATAAGGTGTTTCATTAGGTAATCCAGGTTCACCATTAAACAATGTCATCTAGGCCCTTCAGTATTCATCTGCCCTCAGCTCAACAACTATTATTTATTATATATATGTACTTTAGTGTAAATAAAATTCTATTAAATGCATTCATTACATTACTCATTCATTCATGAAACATTTCATTGAACATATACATGTGCTAGGGAGTCTTTTATGCATTGCAAAAATGAAGATGAAGCAGATATTTACCCTTTCTTCAAGGATAGAAACAGTCAGGTAAATAGACAGTTATTCGGTAACATGTTACATGTTAATTACTAGGATAAATGTAAATACCAGGTGCTATAGTAATTCAGAAAAGGGAAATCAATTCTAGATTTATCTGAGAGAGGTAATCTTGAAAGGCTTCTTGGTAATACCTTCACTGAGTCTCAAAATATTATATTATTAAAAGCTATTCAGTTGAGTAGATAAAAGCATTGCATACAGAGGGAATAAAAACATCAGAAGTCAAAAACTACATAAAGTATGCAGGAATCTAAAGACAATTTTATATAACTGTTGTGTGACATGAAATGCAGAGGTAGTCAGGGCATAAATGCCTTTGTAAGTTATGCTAAGAACATTAGAATTTTAGCCTCCCTGTAGATGAAGAGGAAATCACTGAACAACTTCAAGTAAGACAATTACATGGTAAAAAGTATACTTTAAATAGATATCTGACTTCTAGGTAGTGAATGTATCTGAAGGAGAAAAGAGTAGATGCAAGTAAAACAGTTAGAAAGCTAGGGCAATAAATCCAGAAAAGATAAAATGGTGGTTTGTTCTACAGTGGTGATAGATGGTTGTGAAAGGAAGAGGATGGATTAAAGACATATATTTTGAAGGTAAAATCAGCTAGACTGGGTGATTAAACCTAGGAGTGAAGTAAATGAAAAAGAAAAGAAAAATTCCATGGATGTTGATGTCATTTATTGCATAGGGAATACTGAAGAATGAGAAGGTCATGAGCCCTTGGGATATAGGAAAAAGTGAGCAAATATGAGTTCTAGCCCAAGAAGTTGTCTACTTCCTTAGGCAGGGCCAGTGTCATTTAATTCAGCTTTCTTGTGTGATTATAACCCATTATAAACTAAAGCAATCAGTACTGGGTCAACATAGCTTTGAAATTTTATCCTCAGAGATAAAGGAAAGCATCCTTCTGAGGACAGTTTTGACAAATACAAACTTTAGTTCAAACAGAAACTAAAGCAAAGAAGCCATAATATTATCACAGTCTAAACTCAATTGATGAGAAGAAGAAAAAATTGCTCGCTTTGTGGAAGACAGGAACTCTTTCAGAAATTGCTGTGTCACTTGGTAAATTATCCTTCTAACATATCCTTGATCCGAACTCACATACCATATATCTATGCTATCACAGCTTTAGACCCCAAATTTCAGCAACGCAGGTAGTAAGGGCAAAACATATTTCTTTTAACAGATCAATAATGGGAGAAAATATTACTGTAGTTTTAGACAAAGGAAAACTGAGGGATACAATCAGAGAACCAAGCAGAAAAGAATGAACTCAGACCATAGACAAAGAAGAGGCATTGGTGGTATATCATAGTGGGTAATATACTACATAGGCTCAGAAGTAAAATTATTTTGGTTAATGTTTTGGCCCAAGTAAATTGCTAGATATGTAACATTGCATGAATTATTAATATACAACTTCCTTTGTTCTCAGTTTCCCCATCTCTAAAATATTTCATGAATAACTCTCATGTCATCTAGAATGGAATATAATACGCTGAGTATAGTTAGTATATTACTACAACAGACTCTACGGCCTTAAATAATGTGAACTTGTTTATATTCTTGTCAAATATTTTTATTGTGCCCAAACACATCTTTAAAAAAGGAAATTTATTATATGAGTACAGTTGTCAATTCAACTGACATCCAAGGGAAGAAAATGGGCCTCCCAAGGACTAAAACTGGAAAGTCAAAAACTCAAATTACTTTCCATCTCTCAGGTGTCATAGGGTTTCTCTTACCTCTGCTTCTTTTTGCAAGTTTTCATTGTTCTTATTCTGAAGATTGGCTTTTTTTTGTTCACATGTCAAATTACAAAGGGTCATAAGGCCCTTGAAAGGTCATGGCCCTTGAAAGAGCTCAATGAAAGGTCATTGAGTTCACTTGACCTTTCAGCTCAGTAAGCCACAGTTTCTCCATTTCTACACTCCAATTATGAGAAAGAATCTGACTGAACTAGAAATAGATATTTGGACTTTGATTTGTCCAGCTCCTTCTTTGTGTAAAGATGCATGAACAGAACACTTTAATCTGGAAATGGTTAATTCTTAATCATAAAGTTCTCATTGATTGGCATGTAATATTTAGCCTCGAAGACATAAATGCACTCTTGATGAGTTGACAGTATCTGATTTTTTAGTCTACAAGGCTGAGGGTCAGGTCTTGCACACTCAAAATGTAATGCTACCTATGACCCATTTTATGTTATAACATTTCTGCATTTCTTGCTTTATCCCTAAATAAAACTATTTTCTTCAAGCTTCTAGAAACAGTTGCTTAATTTATTTATTCTTTCATCAGCTTCCTCTAACAAACTGGGTTGGGGGAATTGGCCAGACCAGAGAAGCAGTAACAAGTATTGTTAAAAAATTTCACTATACTTCTGAATGAAAAAATACAAACTTAGGGAAAAAAATCAATGATAAGTTCACTTCTCCTCCTCATCCACAGCTCAGGCTCCACCTAAAACTGCAGTATCAATCCTGTTGAAGCCAAAGGAGAAGAGAATATAAATAAAAGTAATTCGGAAAGTTTTGTTTTTTCCTAATAAATATTTAGTGATTATTTTACCCCAATGTTCTCACATTTTCAAATCTTGGTCAAGTAATAGCTGTACTTTTGAATGCAATTTTTTCACAGAGAAATGTTTACCTAAATGACAGCCAGTTCCCCCACTCCCCAAAATCATCTCTTCTATTTCTTACTTAAATGTAGCTTTGACATATAAACCGATAACTAGAGGAAACCCAGCATTCAATTTAATACAGTTAGCATTAGGGACAGGATACAGGGAGAAATATCATCTTCTAACACTTAGCAGGATATTGCCACATACTGTAACCTCAAACACAACTATCTGAAACTTTTAACGACCTCAAACTATAATACCGTCTATATTACCCCATTTGGGCTCATGAGAAAATACTACCACTCTCCCTGTCCCTTATTTTTATAATTATGAGCCATGTTTCACCCAAAATTTTAGTAAGTTAGCTACCAAATCCAATATTTTATACTTTCTCTCACAAATCACCCCTCCCCTTCCATTGTGTGCTAAGTAGAATCTATACCCCATTATCATGTCTTAATCTCTGGTATCTCTAAATCTGTCAGGTTACATGGCAAAATAGACTTTGCAGATGGAATCACATTATGGAATTTAAAATACATTGATTGTCCTGGATTTTCTGGGTGGGCATAATCTAATCACATGAGTCCTTAAAAGATGGGACCCTTTTCTTGCTGCAGTGAGAGAGGAATGTAGTGATAGAAGGTTCAACGAGATAGCATCATGAGAAGGATTTGTTACTTCATTGCTGATTCTAGGAAGTAGAGAACTATGTACAAGGGCCAGAGAGAAGCCTCTATATGTTATGGGTGGCTTCCACATTAAAGCCTTCAGTGAAATGAAGATTTCAGTCCTATAACAACAGAGGATTGATTACTAACTTGAAATTTGTAAAAAGAAAAAGCTTTACAAGCTTGGAATTCTTTTAAGTCAACAAACTTCAAACACCTGTTTTTAAATGTCTTGAATAGCTGGGGGTTGGGAGGGCAGTTAGGACACAGAATTGCTACCCTTAGACAACTTAGACTCTAACATCATAGGGAAACATTATATAGAAATGAGCTCTGAGTAAACAGAGAAGAGCAATTAATTCTGAGTGTTAGGGCAGGATGTGTCAGTATTACAGAAACCATACATTTGAGTTAGATCTTGGAAAATCAGAAAAATATTCATGTGGGAGAATATTTCAAACAAATAGAAGAGCATGAACAGACCTAGCAATTTAAAAGTATATGACACTTTTAAGCATTTCTCCGATAAAAGTAAAGCTTTCATTCAATAAATATTTACAGGGTGCTTATATGTTCCAGGCCCTACTATAGGTACCAAAAATACAAAAATGAATATAACAGACGAGGTCTGTGTTCTTTTTTTTTTTCCCAGCATATTATGGAGGTACAAATTTTAAGGTTTCAATAAATGCCCTTTCCCCCCTCCCCCCACAAGTCTGAGTTTCCAGCATGACCATCCCCCAGATGGTGCATATCTCACTCATTATGTATGTAAATACCCGCCCCCCTCCCCCCTCCCACCTGCCCAATACCCTATTACTGTAGTACCTATGTGTCCACTTAGGTGCTGCTCAGTTAATACCAGTTTGCTGGTGAGTA
>VSMD01086873.1:0-36612 GCA_008750895.1 Mirza zaza | reverse complement strand
TTGAAAGGACTTAAAATAGTGAATAATCAGTTGGGACAGGAAAATATCTTGAAGACAGATTTGTCATCTTTGTACTATGAATTACGTGTGACATCAGAAAGGAAATCAACCTTTGGTTCTCGAGGTGGTGGCATGAGGGAGCACTGCATTAGGAGTGTGGCAACCTGGGCTCTCCTTCCACATTTGTCCCACAGCAGCCACAGGAGTAGGGGCCCCTAGTAGTTTCCCATTATGAGGGGGACACAATCCAAAGTCCTCACCACAGCCACTGAGCACTGCAGGAACTGGCCCTGGCTACATCCCCAACTCAGCACTAGCCACTCTCCTCTCCTCATTTCATCCCAGCCCTCTGGACTGCTTTACTGTTCCATGAACATGCCACGCCTGCATTTGCCCCAGGGCCTTTGCACTTGCTGTCCGCTCTGCCTGGCATTCTCTTCCCAGAGATACCCCCTGGGGTTCACTCTCACATATTCACCTCTCCCCTTAAAGTGCTTTGCTTTTTTTTAGGTCACTTCTCCTGGCATTATATTACATATCTGTTTGTTTATGTGCTTATTATCTGTCTCTCTTGACTAGAATGTAAGCTCCCTAAGGAAAGGAACTTTGTTTTTAGCCATCCTTTCATCTCAGCATCTGGAATAGTAGCTGACACATAGTAGGTGCTCGATAAATACTCATGGACGAGCAAATGGCCTTTCTAAAATGTCAAACTGGCACTTCAGTTCATTGAACCATTCCCTTTGCCCTATGGGTAAAGTCTTCCAGAGCCCCTCATCATCTGGCCTCTGCATAGCTCTGGTTACCTCCTCACCCCATCTACCCCCAGCACTCACACACACTCACACACAGATACACATGCATCATCCATATATACACTCACAGACACACACAGATATACAAATATACACACTTGCAGAACACACGAACATATGCATAGACATATACAAAGACACTCAGACACACGTGTACAGACACACACATGGACACGCATGAATACACAGGGACACACGCAGGCATATACACAGACATATACACAAGCACACCAAAATGGATACACATATACACACAAACACACACAGATACATACATAAACATGGGCACTCACGTAGACATGCACAAACACACAGATACACATATACACACATATACACACATATACACACATACAGATGCACAGAGATACACACCTTGTGCTCATCTCCAAGATTTAACCATTTTGCACATGCCATTAATTCTGCCCGCCTATTCTGTCCTAGATAGTTCCCACTCAGTCCTCAGGTCACAGTTCTGATGTCGTCCTCCTCAGAGGGTCAGTATAATATGATAGTAAAAAGCACAGTCTCTGGAGCCAGGTGACCTAAGTTCGAATTTTGGCTTTGCCACCTGCTGGCTGTGTGAGCTTGGACAAGTTACTTAACCTCTCCATGCCTCAGCTTCCTTCTCAATAAACTTGGATGGTGATAATAATAATAGTACCTATCTCACAGGGACATTCTGAGGAGTAAATGAGATAACACAGGTAAAGTGCCTGGAACAGTGCCTGGCCCCTAGTGAAGATTGGTTAGCTATTATTGTTATTCCCTGACCATGCCTAAGGTTGGATTGGGTGCTCCTTAGCATTGGATACAGCTATCTGTGCACAGAATGGATCTGACTACATTACAAATGTGTGTTTATTGTCTTTCTCACCACTCTTCCAGGGCTAGGAGACCATGAAGGACATCTTGTGCACTGACAGCCCCAAGCCCAGGACCTGAGCACCGGACAAGCCCAGGACAGCTCAACAAATAGCTGCTGAATGCACAAATGCCCTTGACTGAGCCATTTAGCTGCCCTGGGATGATAGTTTCTCTTCTATAACGTGAGATCATTGGACCAGAAATTTTCTAAGGTCCTTCCTGATCAAATGGTCTACAATTCTTCAATTCCATGCTTGACCCTGTATTCAAAGAAAAGTTCTTCCCTTATTATACCAGAACCATAATCAGTATCTTCATGAAAGCTCTTTTCAGCTCTTCTAGATCTTTTCCAAAGGGAACTTGCAAAATGATGGATGTCAAGGGTCTTTACAAATGAATTTAATCCTGACCTTTCACAGTGGAGGGGGTCGAGGCCCAGAGACTGGAGTAGGCTTGCTCAAGGTCACTCAGCGAGCTAATGGGAGAATCAGAGCCACACTTCAGGGGCCATAGTTGACTATACTAATTTTTCCGCACAAAAGGTATGATTTGGAGAGAGTTCTTTAGCAAAGGCATAATAGTAAAAGCTAGCAAAATTTGGATGGAAATTTAAGTGAGGGGATGTGTCATATCTCCTTAAAGTGTCACTTGGTGTTTTTGCTGTAACAATACATAAAAATAACACCAGCTAACTGGTTTAGTGAATTCTTGCCACCGGCCAGGCACTACACTAAACATTTGACACACATTTTTCATTTAAATCTCCATAAGATGCTATAAGAAAGGTACCCATTTTACAGATGAGAAAGCTGAGGCTTAGAAAGGAAAAGTAACTTTCCCAAAGACCAAAGTGGTAGAATGTGACTCTGAACCAATGTAATGTGATTCCAGCTCCAGGTACCTGACTGCATACCAGCCCTCCTATCAGAATGTTAGCAACACATCACCTCAAATTAACTTAACATTTCTAAACAGACTGATGCATTTAGCAGAAATAAGTTCACATAGCAAAGTATGGACTGAACATTTCTATGCTGTAGTGTAACTTCTTCTCCCCCCTTCTTTTTTTGAATAATGACTTGCTATGTAGACAATGTGCATGTGCTGCAGACACAATTTCAGAGGAGTGGATTACAGAAGATATAGGTTGTATCAGTCAGCTATTGCTGGGTAACAAAAACCATCCCAGCACTCAGCAGCATATGACAATAAGCATTTGTTCTCATGCGCACAGGTCTGAGGGTCAGCTGTACATCTGCAGGCTAGCTTGTCTAGACTGGACTGAACTCCAAGACATGGATTCAAATTAAGCCTCCCCGCATGGCTCCTTGTTCTTCTGATACCAGCTGACTCCCTGGGGCACTTTGTCTCATGATGATGGCAGAAATGCAAGATGACAAGTGGAAACGCACCGTACCACTTAAGGCTCAGGCTTAAAACTGGCAAGTCATCACTTCTGTCTACACTCCAATGGCCATAGCAAGTTGCACAGCTCGGTCCAGCATCAGTGGGATGGATGGGAAATAGACCCATCACTAATAGGAGGAACGGCATGCACATGGGCAGAGGGGTGGGGGGAGAGACTGGAAACAGTTATGTAATATATTACATGGGGTCATTTAAAGATTTAGCAAGATTTGAGCATCAGCATGTTTTTATTTTGTAAACACGAGGAAAGGAGGGGGGAGGGAGAAAGGTTTTGCCTATATGTCAAGTGCTGGGACAAGATTGCCCAGTTCATTTTGAATGCAGTCCCAAGGTTTCCAGGGAGGGCTGAGGGAGATAGTGACGTTTCTGGACCATACAGGGGACGTAGGAACAGGCAACCCCCTGAGGTGTGTTCCCAGACCATGATTAGTACAGCAATTATTGCCATTAAATCGGAGATGCATTCAGCCTGCAGCCTGTGTGTCATGAAGAGCCGTGGCACTTCCAGGGAGATTCCAAGGAAAGCAGGCGTGCAAACACAGACGGCCTAGACACCTCCGTGCACCCGAAATGATGACCAGATGGCCATGCTGCCTCTTATGACGGCACCTCTCCTCCTTGCTGCGTCTGCAGTGCCTCCTTGCCCTCCCCTTTTCCCTCTTGAGCTAGCAGCGGGGATTCCACTCCTGCAAGGATGGGCAAGGAAGTGAACGAGTCAGCTGGGCTCTTCCTGCCCAGGTGGGTTGTGTTGTCTTTCTCACTGCCCCTATCTGTCTAAACCAGGGGCCCTCAAACTTTTTAAACAGGGGGCCAGTTCACTGTCCCTCAGACCGTTGGAGGGCCGTTGGAGAGTGCGGCGCACATTCCACACATGCGCACCGTGGGCCCAGACGAGTCAGCTGCTAAGCAGGACAAGCATCGGTGGCAAAAACACCCAGCCCAGCCGGATAAATGTCCTTGGCTGGCAGCATGTGCCCCTCGGGCCGTAGTTTGAGGATGCCTGGCTAAACAAATAAGCCATTCTCCCTCTCTCTCGCTCTCGCTCTCTCTCCCTCTCACTCTCTTGCTCTTGCTCTCGCTCTCTCGCTTTCACTCTCTGACCTCAGTTTCCCCACTTGTAAGGACAGGTGCAAAATCCTCCTCCTGCCCTGCCCAGGAGATAGGAGCCCTGTGGGCTGTGTGAGGCAGTGAAGTGTTTCCAGGATGGCCATGAGGACCTGCAGCCTGGGAAGTGCGATGAGGGTGGTTCTGGTCCCAGCCTTGGAGTCAGGCCTCAACCAGTCTTGCTACTGTCCAGCCTGGTGACCTCTCTAGGCCTCAATCTTCTCATCAAGAAAATGGTCAAAGGGATGAGATCTACCTCATAGAAATTGCATCTAAGGGTAACATGAGGAAGAATTGGACAGTGGCTGGAACATCATTACACTCTGAAATTCATACCTATTACTATCATATGTCTCTTGGATTTATGATGCTTGAGTTGAAACTCATGTTAAATCTACACAGACACAATCTGTGGGCATGAAAGCCTTTGATTTCAGCCCTGCCGAAGTGCAGCTTTGCCAGTGGGCCCCCAGAAACCAACTCATTCATTCCATTCATCCATCTACCCATCTGTCTGTCCATCCATCTATTCATCCATTCATTCAATAATTTTAATTGGTGGTCCATTATATACCTACTACCAGTCCAGATACTGAGGGAAATATGAAGAAATGTAGAACACAACCCATGTCTCAAGAATCAATACCTTCCAGCCTAGCACAGTAAATCTGAGAGCTGGGAGGGGCCCAAAATTCCTGGCCCAATTCCCACCCAAACTAGACAAAAAGTCCCCTGCCCTGTTCTCAAAAGATCAGTCTCTGCTGAAGCAAGCCCAGTGACAGGGACCTCAGAGTCTGACCATGCAGGCAGCTGAGCCTTTCCAGTTCTCTCCGTGATTAAAAAATATATATATATATATATATGTATATATATATATCTGACTTGGAGCTGAAATTCAGCTTCCTTTGATGTTTTGCCTCTTGGGACATTCACAGACAGCTGTCCCATCTCCCCTGAGCTTTCTATTCCTTGAGCCAGACATCTGAGTTCCCTAAATGGTTTCTCAAATAAGTCCTCACTATCCATCTCCAGGTGCCAACTACTTCCCACAACACCTCTTTTGGGTAAAGCGACAATATAGGGGAAGTCATAAGACACGATGTTGACCCATTTGCTAAACTTGTGCTTTCTGGGGTGTATGTGAAACACTAATTAGTTCCATAGAGCTTAAGTAAGTATAGGTTCCAGCAAAAGAAGGGCTCATTGGTCATTGCATCTGAGAAACTCTAGGTAAGCAGAACCAACCAGGTTCCATTACTGAAAGGCATCACAAAGTCTTTAAGGGGCTCATGTCCTCTGTGGCTACCCAAAAGGTGACATAGAACGCTACATATCCCCAAATCTTTTGATCTCAGGATGTGACTCTCTGCTCATGGAGCATTTCCCAGTGTCAGTGTTCCTCAGAGAACTCTTTAGAGACAGTAGTGTTTTAAAATTCCAAATTATGAGCACACAGGCAAGAAAGACCATTCTGAATAGGATAGTGTACAGGAGCCATCGTGTCCCACGCACACTCGCTGGAACTTAACTCATCCATGCACTCTGGCCCTGCCTTCCGATCTCCAACACTGCATATCTATCTGAGAACTTTTTGGCTACCGGAGCCCACCATGCCTATGTCTGCAGCAGGCTGGAGTTTCTAGAAGCCTAATAACCTCCTCCCGAGGAGCAGCTTTTAACCAATGGCTAACGGCTCCTTGATTGGTTGGGATAACTCTAAGGCGTATCCTCCACAGTCTCCCAGGGCGTCCAGTGGGATGGAGCCCCACTTGCTCACACTCGTTGCTGACTCGATCACACACCCTTTGAAGGCTCCCCTTCCCTGTCTCAACTCCCCACTCCCCTCCTGGTTTATTCCTGCCATCTCCTTCCAAACAACGATTGCCACTGAAATTCTTATGTCTGCCTCTGGTGGGACCCAAAACATGACAGTGTTCTGGGGAGTTTTCCCTGGGATGTTGGGGCTTAAGCGTAAAGGAGGAGGTCGTGTCTGATGGGGCTGGAGGAGGAGAAAGAGAGAGACGAGGGGTGTGTTGCAAAGACAGGCCTGGGTGTACCCTGCTTGGGCTTGTCCTCCTGCTCCCATCTGCCCCCGCAACCTCTGCAGCTCCCTCCCTCCATCTCTCTGTCTCTCTACCACATCTCTCCTATCTCTCACTGCCTAACATCTCTCTCTTTCCCTCTCTCTCTCTCTCTCATGCACACACACACCTCTCCTATCTTCCCCCTCCTTGCCTCAATTTCCCCACTGCTCGAGGACTCGGTCTGGCCAGGGTGAAAGAGGACTCCAGACAAGGAGCCATGGGAAAAAAGGAGAGGGATCTCTTCGGCACATAAATCACCCCGTGGCTGAGAGGCCTGGAGTTCCCAAGCCTGGAAGGTAATTCCCAGTGCTGAGAACAGCAACTCCCGAGCAACTCCCAAGTCAGAGCGGGACTCGGGGCCAAGCTTCTGGGTCACTTTTCTCCATGTTACTGTGGGTGTAACCTTGATCCCTCTGCTGAGGTAAACAACAGGGTCTGAATTATTTGGTTTGGAAACGGAAGACGCCCCAGGGAGGTCAAGTGCGGCAGTAATAAACGAGGAGCAGAGACAGCTGTGCGGAGCATGCCCGCTCCCTCTCCATTAGCGCAAACCCGGGCCATCTCCACGAGCTAAAAGGCATCACTCTTCTCACCCGATAGCAGGGACCAGAGTTGCAGAAGCCACAAATCACTAAGCAAAGTGCAGAAGAATGTTTGCCATTTCTTGGAATGGAAATAATTATAAATAATAATAATCTGTTCCGTGGATTTAGCCAAGATATGTTCTCCGAGGAGTTTTGCACTCAAATTTATCGTAAGTCCCCAGGGTCTGGCTATTTTTTAATTAAAACTTTTATTGGAGCAAACATACAAAGGAAAAGGAAAAAAAATTACCCCCAGAAGTGAGTTATGTGGAGGGTCACTGTCTTACATCTCTTTAGCATTTGTCTTTTTATTCTTTTGCTATTTGCATGGTTACAGCCTGATTAGTCCTGCTATGTTGACTGTTCATCGCATAAAAAATTAACCATAAGTACCTGCACTGGATGCCCTGAAAGAGAGAGAGGAAACGCGTGCAAATACATTGAGCATCTCCTAAGTGCCAGGCACATCTGATGCACATTATATTCTTAATTCTCATTACAACCCCAAGAGCTACCATTTAAGTGATTACTATGCGCCTGCTAAGTGCTTTCTATGCATTACCCCATTAAATCCTCACAAAGTCCTCTGATTTGCGCTCTTTTGGCGTCCCCATGTTTCAGATGAGGACACTGAGGCTAGAGAGGTTAAGAAACACGAGGAAACTCTCGCAGGTGGAAACAGGATGGACCCCAGGTCGGCCTGGCTCCGGGGTGCTGGTTTTCCCTGCAAAGGAGGGGAGGAGAGAGGGAGGATGGGAGGTCCCCTCAAAAGCCACGAGGAGCGCAGGCTACAAGCGCAGGCGAGTTAGTACAGAAGCTATCCCAGGAGGAACCAGTGGGGGATGGGCAGGCGCAACAGGAAAGTGGAGGAAGCCAGGCGAGGGTGCAAACTCAAAGTCCTGCCTCAGCCTCCTCCTGCAGGGGGACCTGGGGGACAACTACACCCTGGAGTTTGTCCTGCCTCCAGGCAGTGGAGGGGGGGTTGGAACTCCACACCAGCCACTGCCTATGAGGGCCCTGGGGTAAGAGCAAGGAAACTCTTAGGCACTTCCAGCTCTTCATACCATTGGGGAGGTACTGATGTCTGGGGTCAATGCTGTCAAGGTGGCAGCTATTGGCAGCAGTGTCCCCTGAAGCTGGGGTGGGCCCACAGACCTGGTAAAAGCAGTCCAGCGCTGTGGGTTACACTTGGCAACATCACCCAGAAAGGCCTGCCTGCCTTGCCAGGGTGGGTGTGAGGCTCTCTTCTTGGGCATGCCACCCTCCTCTTGCACCATATCTGGGGCTCATTGAAAAACCCTGGGACTGGGTCATTATATTCTGGACGTAATTGTCAACAGCCTGCCCATACCCACCGGACCCCACAACATAGACCCCCCCGGCCAAGGCCGAGGGGATGAGGCATGGACCCTTGACCCAAGTTAGCCTACAGCCTCGCAGATGGTCTCACTAAGGACTGGATCTCAGAGGTGGCGGGTCCTGCCAAGTCGTCTGGACTTATGGCCACCACTTAGCGCAGAACATGTGCAAGTAGAAGCAGCCAGGAGCCTAGGGGCAAAGCCCCAGAGAAGCCGGCTGGACAGGCTGAGCGTGCCACTGTGGTGACATGCCTTCCAGCCCCAGTTCCAAGGAGTCCAGCTGTGCTTTGGTCCGTGTGCCTTGAGACTGCTGGTGGCAGCCTGACAAATAAGCCTGCTTTGCCTGTGGCAATCACAAGGTCTTGACTGAGGCAGACAGCCAACGGCCTGAGTCACAGGTATCTGCCCAGAAATGTGGGGTGCCACCAAGCCACAGCAATGGCAAAGAGCAGAGTGGGAGCCCAAAAGCCCCTGCAGCAGGATCTTTGGGGCTGGGGTGCCCTCTGCCCCTCCCTACAGCTTAGAGTTTACTGAGCATCCTTTCCGGGTCCTTATGACAAACCTCCCTTTCAACTGGGGCTGGCTTGAGTGGGCGTCTGTGCCTGGCCATCAGACAGTCTCTAAGACACTTGGTATTTCAGGCTCCTTGAGTAAGCAGACCTCAACAGGACAGCCTGGTACACACTGAACCCATGTGCAAGAACTCACACACACACACACACAATCCCACACTCACACAACCAATCTCTCTCCCTCTCACAGACACACCTGTCCCACCTAGCCTGCCAAAGTACAGAAAAAAAAAAACCCATGTCAATACACACTTTATGTTTTCTATATTGATACATGTTGATAGGTGTCAATTTACTGCAGTCAATGAAATAGACCTTCAAGGCGGGACATTTAGGAGGTTTCCACTACTCTGCTATTGCGAACAAATAATGTCAAGTGAAAAAAAAAGCAAGTTACGAAAGGACATGAGCAGGATGCATGCTACCACCTTTGTAAATTTGAAAGCATTCAAAATAATGGTTTGAACCATGCAGAGGATGGTACACCAGCCCCCCCATGATGCTGACCCTAGGGGAAGAAGGGGGGAGATGGAGTGTTATTATATTTGAAAAATTATCATTTTTAAATATATGAAAAAGAAAAATTAAATATGACAAAATGTGAACATTTATCTAACCTCTACGGTAGGTTCTTCAGTATTTCATATTACTTTCTGTGATTTTCTGTGTTTGGTATGTTTCTTAATCCTAGATCATGTTTTAATGATTTTTAAAAGTTCGACTCAAACTGACTATCAGTATACCCTAGGACCCAGCCATTCTATTCCTAAGTATGTACTCAATAGAATGTGTTCATGCGTTTACCGACAGACTCGCACAAAGAATATTCATCCCAGCGCTATTTTGTAATAGTCTCCAACTGGCAAGTGACCCCCGTGCCTGCCAACAGTGGAATGGATAAATAAATTGTGCTGTGTTCACACAAGGGAATCCTATCCCGCAATGAGAATGATCAAATTACAATACTCAACAATAAGAATGGAACTCACACATGTTACGCTGAACAAAAGAAGACACAAAAGAGCCCATGCTGTATGGTTCCATTTACATGAAGACCTAGAACAGGGAGCACTTCTAGCACTCTGCTGTAGAAGTCAGGATAGTGCTTACCCCCAAGGAGCTAGAATAGGGCACAAGGGGTCCCTGGAGTGCTGGTCATGGTCTGTTTCTTGATCCAGGTGTGGTTGCTTGTGTGTGTTCAGTTTGTGACAATTCATCAAATGGGTACTTATGATATGCACACTTTTCATCAGTATATTGTATTTGAATGAAATCTACATTAATTTTTTTCCCAAACATTAAAGTTAAGTCACATTCAACATAATACTCTGGGCTATCACATAAAGGCCATTGTCCGCCATTAATTTCTCAGCTTGAATTAATCTATTGATCACCACTGTTGTAACATACTCAATATCGGACATGAAATTATCGACCTGGAATAGCCTCTAAGTTGCTGCAGTAATGAGGGGTGGCGGATGAGGGGACTGTCTTACTGGTACGTCATAGGAAGCATGGTTGCTCTGCATCCCTCCAATGGAAAGTCCATTTTTAGAAATGACCCCACCAGAAAAGGACTCATCCTACCCCCGAAGGACATTAAACTACCCCTCCCCACTCTAGAGCAGTAGAGCAACCACAGTCAGGAACCAGGTGTCCGGGTTAGGGGAGGTGCTGCTGGGCAGCTAAAGGAAAAAGTCCTTCTGCCAAGTCTTCGAGAGAACAAACGTCCTCAGATGTCACCTGCCGGCAAAAGCCTGGGTCTACTGGGTCTTTGAACAGGAGCTAAGCATGTGAGCAAGCCAGGCAGTGCAACCTCAAGAAAGGAACAGCACGTGTGTCCCCCGCTCCCTGCAAACCCTACCCTCCACCCCCGGCAGACATCACTAATCAATCAAGGCCCTTGTACCTGTGAGACCAGACAAGGCCTCACACAGCCCTTCTCAATGCCTCCCTGGGCAACCTGGAAGAAGACCTGGCAGAGAGACTCCTTGGGTTACTCAGGCTAAGGGGCAGGGAAGTCTTATTGTGTAGTAAAGAGCCATTGAGACTAGACAGCACCACACATTGTTGATTACTCTGGGCTTGATGTACACATTCATTCTTCTGTTAATTGAATAGTAAGCGCATGCGCTTTTATTTCAGAAGGTGGACTGTATCTTTCTGTGGTCCTAAAGTAAAGCACCCCTCTGAACTATCGTTATGGTTACAGAGTGGACAGAGGAATCTACATCAGCACCCAGGTGCATGCACCCTTCTGCTGTAGTAGCAACAAGCCAAGAAGCACCTGGAAACTTCTCCTATTTCATAAATGTGCACAAGCTAGACCAGGGCAGGACACCAGATGAACTAACTCCTTAAAGGTAAAACGTGATGCCTTTCCTGTGCAGAAAACATTCCCAAAGGAACAGCTATCCAATGGACAGGGCTGCCGCCCATTGCACATGTGGACACCACTCACATTGCATGTTTTGAGACTTGCTTTCTCTGGAGCTATGTGACGTGGCAGCCCAGCCCACAAGTGACTGTGGGAGAGGCTGCCCACAACTTGCACCCTAGGGGAGGGCAGAGAGTCCCGGGAAGAGCCATCAATCTTCAGGCCAAGATCAATCTGCCCAGCGATGAGTGAAACAGAGCTGTCTCCTGTGTGTCCAGCTCCCCAGAGCTCCCAAGCCCCCAAGCCCCTTCTGCAGCCCCAACAGATTCTGAAGCTTGGCTGCAGGCAGAGAGGGGAGCTGCTGAAGAGCCTGCAGACAGCCATCTATTATCACATCCCCACCCTGGGAGGACTGACAGCCACACACAGCCACAACGTGGCTCCCAGGCCAGCTGCTGATATGCCCGGTGGCTCAGATCCAACCATCAAAATGCTTTTTTCCCCATGGCTGAGGTGGCAGACAGAGCCTTCCTCTCCTAGGGGAGGGTGAAATGGTGACTAGGTTGCTGTTAACCCCGCGTTTAACCCGACTGAGCATCTGACATTTTGAGCCCCGTCTCTATTCATTGCAGCGCTGCCTTCTCCCTGAGGTGACTGCTGTGTGCCAGCTCATCTGCCTCCACTTAGCCCTCCATTCCTCCCTCAGCTCCTCGGGGGCGCCCCTTCCCCCCCCTCACCCCGCCCTCCTGCTACAGCCCAGAACTGGACCTGAAAAAAACTTCTAAGGACTTTGTAAGTTTCCATTCCATTTCATTCTCTGATTTTTTTTTTTTTTACCCTGCTCTTTCAGGTGTTTTTCTTGAGATTATAAAATGAATCCCAAGCCTTGGACTCTCTCTGGGATGAGTGTCCCAAAAGCGAGCAGGTTGCTGATGCAAAGGGGGGGAGTGGTACTTCTCCCCAGTAGCCAGGCACCAGGCATTTTCTGCCCAACTTCTCACAACTGAATATCCTTCTTAATGTCCCATTTGGCCTCTCACCAGGAAGGGCCCAAATCAGAAGAAGTGACATGTGAGGTCATGCCATGACCTGTGCAAGGGGGCCACAGCTGGAGCTGGCACCCAAGTGGAGAGCCTTAGCTTCATACCAATATATTTGGGCTTTAATTTGTACCTACCTGGGAGCCATTGAAAGTTCTTAAAGAGGGGATATATAAGCAGAGTGATATTTTGGGAAGGTATGCAAGAGAAAAGCTTCGAGATACTGGACTGGTTAGGGCAATAGCCCAGGAGAGAAGAGAGGAGGACCTGAACCACAGCAAAAATCCAGAAACTTCCAAGAGGTAAGGACAAGCAGCAAGGTTGAGCATGCAAAGAAGCCAAGGCCACAGTTTCCTCTCGAAGCCCACACAGAATGGAACCACAGATGTGTAGAAGGTGACATAGCCTTAGGGAACATCAACCCCTGCCACCTCTTTTCCCAGGTGAGGAAACTAAGACCAGAGGGAATGACTTTATTGAGTGACAGGTCAGGACCAGCCCCTTTGCTAAGTGCTTTACTACCTCTCCACACCCGCAGTCCTCCCAACAACCAGACACACCGTTTCTCTGGGATCATGGAAGCTGGCACAGAGAGACTCAGGGATGGGCCCTGAGCCCCCCAGGGATTTGTCCTGGGCCAGGGCTAGAAGCCAGCCTGCTGTGCCACCTCTCTCAGAGAAAACACCCTGATCCTCTGAAAGCCAGCAGCGGCCTGAGAGAAACAGCCTTGGGTTTCGACCAAAGTGGGAGAGAGGAGCCAAAAGCACAGCGCCACACAGGGTGGAGGACTTCAAGGGGGACCTCCATGCTGGAACATCGGGGCAACTGCCTGTAGCCCCTGAAACGAGCAGCAGCGTGATGATGCAAACCTGTGTTGAGTCACCAAGAAACAAAGCTGGGTTTGCCTGTGACCCCCATGGGAACTGGACCGCACTCAGAGAGCAAGGCAAGGCAGAACAGGCTCTTTCCAGGGGTCTTGGGTTGGATCCCTAGAAGCAGTACCGAACTGAGACAGAGACGCCTGTGCTTGTGATTTCTGGAGGGACAGCTCTCAGTAGGAGCCTGTAGGGCAATGGGGCAAGCGGGGGGGGGGAGGGCGGACAGCTAAACGGAGACACAGCCGCACTGAAATCAAGAGCAACCAACTGACCAACTGTCCTGGTTTGCCCAGGACAAAGGATTTCCCTACAACTGACAGTCCCGGGAAAACTGAGACAAGCTGGTCACCCTATCTCGGCTTGCTACCACAGGGAGTTCTGGTGCATAATAGTCACCACACAGTTGTCCCCTCCTCTTAAAGCAAAGGGTCCAGGTGCTGCTCCCCTGGCAGAGGCCACTGGCTGTGCCTCTCCGCCATCCTCCCACCCCTAGTGGGGTGCGTAACCTCCCAGATATCTCCAAGTAAAGCAGATCCTGCCGACCAAGGGTAATTTCCCCTCGGAGGAGGCAGCTGCGAGCTGACGCTCGCCAGCACCCACTCTGGCAGGCAGACAAGCGCACCAGCCAGATAAGAGAGATCTGCGCCAGGCACCAACAATGTCTGCTACATGAAGAACGTCGTCTCCGAAGAACAACCTCCTGCCGTGGCCCACATCCTCTGAGCTCTGTCCTGCCCCTTCCTCTGCCCTGAGCGGCAGCAGAGTGACTGCTTACCAGCAGAGCTGTGTGCCCGGGGGCTTCTGCTGGGGGCTGTTTGAGGGTAAGCTGGCTGAGTCCCTTGCCTCACACAGGGGCTCGTGGCATCATTCAAGGCTTTCACCGATGCCTCTTTGATGCCAGTGAGTAGGTTAAACTCACAGTTCTGTTGTGTTAGTCCACTTTGGATTTCTATAGTAAATACCTGAGGCTGGGTAATTTAGAAAGAAAAGAGGTTTGTTTGACTCACGGTTCTGCAGACTGTAAAAGCATGGCGCCAGCATCTCCTTCTGGTGAAGGCTTCAGGGAGCTTCCAATCAAAGTGGAAGACGAAGGGGGAGCAGATATGTCACATGGCAAGAGAGGGAGCAAGAGAGAGCCCAGGCTCTTTTAAACCAGCTCTCATGTGAACTAGTAAAGTGTGTACTCCCTTGTTACCACAGGGCGGGCACCAAGCCATTCATAAGTGATCTGGTCCATGACCCAAACACCTCCCACCTCCAACATTTGGGATCAAATTTCAACATGAAATTTGGAGGGGACATATATCTAAACTATATCGTCTGTTAACCGTCAACAACACGAAGCACAAATAACTCATATTTATGCACTCCAACCACATTCTACATTTAACAGAGCTTTGATAAAAATGAGAAAATGTTCAGCCATCCGTAGCCACCAATCATCTGTCATTATTTTTTTCAGAGTATAAGGGTTCCTTGGAACTCCATAGTGGTGTATCAAGTTTGATGAAAAGTTATTAGTTAACACTTTTAAAAGTAAAGTTATAGTGGAATGAATAGAGGTGTGAAATGCAACACATTCCTAAGGGCTATATTAAGTTTGTTTAGGAATATGTTCAACAAGCATGTATTAAGCACCTTTTATATACCAGCTAGCTCAGTGCTGGGTGCTAGCGGTAGAAGAAGAATAGCACAAGGTCCCTATCCTCAAGAGTTCACAGTCCAGTGGGAAAGCCAGATATGGAAACTGATAAATTCTAATAAAAGTGCTAGGGAATTATAGAAACAGGGCCTTGGGGGAAGGGGACTTGGAGTTTTCCCTGAGGGTCTAATCTTTAAAGATGAAGACTTTGCCAGATTAAAGCAGACACTGCTAGTTGTCCCTCAGTATCTACTCTCCCCTTCTTTCTGATTTTTGGTCGAAGTAAAGAACATTCAGAATAAAATTATATTTTCTAGACTACTAAGCAGCTAGATGTGGCCATATGACTAAGCTTGCTGGCCAATGGGATTAAGTGACTTCCAGGAAGTGTCCTTAAATGAAAGGGCCAAGCCCTTCTTCCCTGCTTCCTTCCTGCTGGTTGTTGGGCTGCAGAGGTAATGGCTGGAGCTTGAGCAACCATATTGCATCGTGAGATGAAATCATGTGCTGAAGATGGTGGAGCAACAAGATGGAAGAAGCCCGAGTCTCTGACAACTCTGTGAAACTGCTTGGACAGCCTTGGGCTGTGTGGCTCCAGCTTCACTTACAGAGAAATATACTTCTACTGTATTTAAGTTGAGGGCATCTCACTTAAGGTCATGCTTCTTCCCAATGTAGCCCCCATCAGTGACTGACTGATGTAGGGGCAGGGGGATGCCTGGCCACTTGGGACCAACTCAGAGCCACTCTTAGGGGCCATTCTCTAGTTGTAGAGCTCCGTGTCGGGTCAGCTAAGGCTGTCATTTAGCCTGCCTGGCAGCTTGCTTTCTCCTTCTGCCTGTTCCTGCTTCCTCCTCTGCCTTCCCCAGGGCTCCATCCCAAGGGCCCACCTTCATTTTATTGTCCTGCACTTTAAACTCCATCTTGAGTTGCCTCCTAAACATCCTAGACCCAACCTGCAACACTCTCAGATTTCTTGGCTCCTGGACTGTGTCCCAATTGTTCAGCCCCTTCTTTCTCTCTCATCTCTTAATAGCAATTTAGAGCCAGTGACACCAACACCTAACACTGTACAATTAGCACCTAATGCAATTAGCACTTAATATGAGCTTTCTGTGAGGCTAATGACAGCCTCTCAGCAGAGCCCTGAGCTAGGGTTCCTTCTGGCCTTCTCCAAGTGGTCCACAAGGAGGCAACCTGGGTAAACTGAGCCCTGAGTAGAAATCAGGAAACCTGGATTCCTTACCCACCTTTGCCTCTGGCTTGCTGTGTGACTATGGGCCAGCCACTCAGCTTTTCTGTGCTTCAAATGCTTTAACAAGATGCAGTAACCCCAATTTTAACTTTAGAGGACATTTTTGTGGCTATACCAGGGGTTGGCAAACTATGGGTTCTTGGGCCAAATCTGGCCCATCACCTGTTTGTGCAAATAAAGTTTTATTGGGACACAACTGCACCTGATTATATATTGACTGTGGCTGTTTTTGTGCTGCAATGTCAGAGTCGAATAGTTGTGATGGAGACTATATGGCCTGCAAAGCCTAAAATATTTACTAGCTGGTCCTTTGCAGAAAATGTTCACTGACCCTGGGCTAACCAAATTAAGGGCTCTGTTATATCCCTTGCCTCAAAAGTTAGGACTGAAGTCTCTCCATTCATTCAATACTTATTGAGCCCCTACTACGTGCAAGGCCCGGTTATAGAAACTGGGGTTGCAGCAGTGAACAAAGTGGGGCCGGCACCTGCTCTCCCAGAGCCTAGCTTCCAGTCAAGCAGTGCTATGGTTTGAATTTGTCCCCCAAAAGTTCATATGTTGGAAACTTAATTGCCATTGTAACAGTATCAAGAGGTGGGACCTTTAAGAGGCAATTGGGCCATGAGGGCTCCAATCTCATGAATAGATTAATGCCATTGTCTCAGGAGTGGACTCCTGATAAAACGATGAGTTCAGCCCACATTTCTCTCTTGCTCTTGCACTTTCTTGCCATTCTGTCTTCTGCTATGGGATGAACCTCACCAGAGGCCAGTGCCATGCTCTTAGACTTCCCAGCCTCCAGAACTGGGAGCCAAATCAACTTCTTTTTTTTATAAATTACCCAGTCCGTGGTATTCTATTATAACAGCAGAAAACAGACTAAGACAAGGAGACAGACAATAAACAATCAAGTAAGTATATGTCAGGGGGAAAGAAGTGCCATGGAGAATATTAAAGCAAGACACAGGATAGTGAGATGCAGGTGAGGCGGGACTGTGATTTTAAGTCAAGGGATAGGAAAAGGCTCCTCTGATGAGGCAGCATTGGTGCAGAGGCCTGGAAGGGGTGGGAGAGCAAGCCATGCACATATCTGAGGTAGAAGCATTCCAGGCAGAGAGAGCAGCATGTACAAAGGTCCTGAGGCGGGGGTGTAGCCGGTGTGTTAGAGACATGCAAGCAAGCCAGTGTGGCTGGAGCAGAGGGGGTGAGGCACAGCTGTCGCAGGAGGCCAGACCCCAGAGGGCCTTGCTGAGCATTGCAAGGTTCTGGCTTTTACTTGGACAGTGATGAGACGTCAGAAGGCTCTGAGCAAAGGAAGAACATGTGTGACTTAGGTCTAAGGAGCCCTCTGTCTGCTGTACAGGAAACAGACTGTAGAGATGAGGGAGGCGGTGATAATGCAGGTGAGAGGTAAGGCTGGCTCAGACCGGGAGGCACAGGAGAAGGTGGGAGGAGCAGCCAGATGTGGATGTTTCCAGAATAAAGCCAACAGGCAAGTGTGCTTGTTCCAGGTAGAGGCAGGACGGGGGACAGTAGATTTACCCATTTTTTCCCTTTCCCTTGTTTTTCCTCAAATGGAGTTGATGAGTCCTAAAGTCATTTTCTAGATGCCTGGCCCAGTAGGAATTTACTGGCCCTGGAAGCCCGTCCTGTCAGGATTTATCTCTGTGAGTTTCACTGATGAGAGTGAAGTATCTGTTCTCACCAAAAGGGAGCTCAGCACTCAGTGAAGGTGGCAGAGGTTCTCCCTGAATCCTGTCCCCTATTTACTCACAGAAAAGTTCCTGCGGGGTCCAGAACTGGTTCGGAGGCAAACAGACAGATAGAGAGCTCCTTGCACCTAAGTCAGACATGTCCCCTCTCTGCTCCGAGGCCCTGTGATGCCATGGGTTGAGGTGGGGCCTATGCTCCCCCTTTTGAACCTAGGCTGACCTTACTTAGTGACTGTCGGCTAACCCACAGAATGTAGCCGAAGTGATGCTGCACGACATCTGAGGACGGGTCACATGGCTTCTACCTGGCTCTCGGCACACTCACTCTGGGCAATGCCAGCCACCATGACAGAAGTCCAGCCACCCTCACACCGCCCTGCTGGAGGGTTCGCCTATACGGACACCCACCTACAGTGCCAGCTGAGCCCCAACAGCCCCGGGCATGCGCCATCTTGCACATCCAGCCCAGTTGAACCTTTGCATGACGGTCGCCCCACCTGGCATCTGACTGTGCCATCGACAAGAGCTATTCAACTGAGCCCTTCTCAGATTCCCGGCCCACAAAATTGCGAGCAAAGTAAAGCCTTGACGTTCGGGGGGAAGTTGTTGCACAGCAATAGTAATTGAAACACCATTGATTTTGGAGCCCTGCCATCAAGGAGCTGAAGGTGGACTAGAACAGGTGATGCAATGTCCCCCACTGACCTGCAGAGAGGCAGATGTCACAAGAGCAGCACTGTGCCACCAGGGGGTTCTTTTCTCCTCCAGAATAACCCCCTATTGGCCACCTAGGGTGATGGGGCCCTTGGACCGGTAAACACTGCTGAGTTTTTGATCCTTGTTATCAGTCAGCTCCTCTACGTGGGTGGTGGCAACAGAGGGGTGGGTCCCAAACCTCGGGCAGTCACCCCCCTGGTCTGAGCTGCATGAAACATGCAAAACAGAGAGTAGGGGGCCACCGAGCCCAACGAGGGAGAGATTTATGCTTCTTGCTCTCCATCTGCAAAGCAAAACAAAAATAGCTGAAACGCCGGTTTTCTGCTTTATCGGCTCTGTGAATAAGCATATAAATTTCTATGACATTTCTGGAGGCTTGCTGAAGGGGAAAAAAGCCATCCCCCAGGACGCAGCCAGCAGCAGCAGCATATGGTTTGCTGAGAGCGGAGGCAGAGCGTTTGTGTGTCTGTGAGCGCTGAAAAAGGTGACTTTGCGGGTAATTTCAGACTCAAGGCAGAGTTTTCAAAATTTCCCCCTTTTTTATTAAAAAATAAATAAATAAATAATAAAAACTTGCCTGAGCTTAGGCAGCTGCCTCTGCCAATCAGTCCTCGGCAGGGAACCGGGACTGCGCTGTGCCACCACACTCGGCCTCTGGAACAGGGGAGGGCACCCCGGTGACAAGCTCACGTAGGAGAAAGGGGAAAGCAGCCCACAGGACGTGTGGAAAGAGCAGTAACCGAAGAGCAGAATAAGCGTCTGGTTTTCTTCCCTCATTCCAGAAATTCCTTCCTCCAATGAGTACTCAGGCAGGAAGTTCTGAGAAGCCGTCTTTAAGCCCACAGGCAGGAACCAGCACTGACATCACATCAACGTCAGCCTAGCAGGGAGACCGACCCCGCCCCTCCTGCCAGGAGGCAGAAAGGGCACAACCCCGTGTGCAGTTTCTTGGCAGTAGGGAAGACCAACGAACTATTCGGCTCATTCCATACTTAGATGCTACAATTAGATTCATTCTTATGGCTCAACCCAAACAAGGGCCTTGTCCCCTCATAGGTTGTAATTATGCCTTTCCCCAATGTGCATGAATACATTGGTTTCTTATCAGTCATTTACATTGTAGTATAAATGAATATATTTGAAAGTAAATTGTATGGGAGTAAGGGGGAGAAAGAGAACATGAGGGCACTGGGCTGGGGGGAGGGAGAAATGACAATGGATAAGCAGAGATGTTCAAGGAAGGAATAGAGAAGGAAAGGTATCCCAAAGACAAAACTAGCTCTCTTCACAGTTCCGCTCAGGACTCTACCCTGCTGCCAAGCGCTATGCTGCCGAGAAGAGAAAATGGCTGGAAAGACTCAGAAGAGAAATAGTGTGAACAGAAGCACTGTGTCTGGCACGGAAAAAGTGGGCTGTTCCCTTTCCCTCTTTCCAGGAGCACCAGCTGGCTGTAGGAAAGCAGGTTCCACCCTGCTCCTGCCTGAGGGCTCCACTGCAGCTGTCTGGACCTGGCGCCCTGAACATCTGCAGAACAAAGTGAATAAAAATGCACAATAAAACGAAAACTTCTCACCTTGGCATGCAAAGCCCAGCCCAATTTGTGTTCGACCTGCTTTTCCAGCCTTATCTGCTACGGATTATTGGGGCACCCTGCTCTCTAGTTTCCTGCTCACCATGCCCCAAGTCCATCCTGTGTTCTCCCACCTCTCTGCTCACACCACCTGCTCCTCCTGCCCGTCCCATCCTCCCTGCCTGTCCAACTCCTACACATCTGTCAAAACCCAAGGCAAATTACACCTCCTTCAAGAGGTTTTCAAATATCTTCCCATAGACTTCCTGCCTCTTCTTTCATTATTCCCTAGCAGGCTGTTTGAAGGTCTATTGTCACACTTTGCCTCCAATTGTAGTTTTGGTTTATCCCAAAAGCAGAGCCTGAGACAAGGATCTGGGGGCTGGTTGCTTACTTGCAAGGTGGCCTCAGGAACCTCAGCAGGGCTAGAAGGCTGCAGCATTTATCCTCCAACCCCATCCCTCCTGGGCCAAAGGCGTTCCTGGGACATTGGCTCCCTACCCTTCCCGGTTGCTTCTGCATCAGCCCAGGCAAGCTCCCCCGGTGCCCGACAGAGCTCTCAGGCAGTGCAACTAGAGCCATAGCCCTTGAAACGGGAAGCAGTTAATGTGCTGGAAACTGCTCCCCGCAGCTTTCCAGAAACCCTTCGGGCTGGAGGGAAACAAGTCAGGGAAGGAACAGCCCCATGCACTAGTGATGGAGTTATTTGGTTGCATGCTTCTCTCCTCTGTAATACTCTGAAAGCCTTGTGGCCAAGAATTCCGCCTTCCTCCTCTTTGTATCTTTACTTACCACAGATTTGTAGATGGGAAATACCCCGTAAGTAGTTAACAAATTGAATGGAGTCGTTGTCATTGTTAGCAAAGGCTTTTACCCAGTACCTCATGGCCAGGGCTGAGCTGCGGGTGGCGTAGATTTAACCACACACGGCCCCAGCCTGGCAGCATCTCCTGCCCCACAGATCTGCAGCAGGAGTCACACAAGCAGGGCCACACAATTTGGATCCTCCATGTGAACAGACCAGAAAGTGTTATCAGACCCCAAGTCAGCAGAGACAAAGGTTCTGCCTACAGCCGGAGAAGCCCTGGTCCTCCATGAGCATACCTCCAATCAACCCCGGAAGGCAGCAAGGAAAAGGCAGAATTCCAGAAAGCTCCTAGGGTGGTGGGAACCAGGCAGTTGGCGAAGTGGGAGCCGGTTGCTCCAGGGCTCTGTCTCGCCATCTGGTCAGGGGCAGAAGCCTGCCTTCTGCGAGGGAGTGTCTGCAGATACTGTCACGCTCTCCACCCTTGCCCCTGCCCGTCTCCGCCTGGCTCGCTCCTCTCCATGACACTGGTGTCTTGGCTTGAATGGCGGCCCCCAAATGATACGTCCACATCTTAACCCCACACGACCTGTGGATGCAAGCTTCTTTGGAAAAAGAGTCTTTGCAGATGAATTTAAGTTACAGATCTTGCTTGAGACGAGATCATACTGGATTATCCAGGTGGGCCCTAAATCCAATGACAGGTGTCCTTGTAAGAGACACACGGAAGAGAAGCACATGGAGAGAAGAGAAGGCCATGTGAAGGCGGAGGCCCAGACTGGAGTGGTGCCGCCACAGCCAGGGAACACCTGCAGCCCCAGAAGCTGGGAGAGGCAAGGAAAGAGCCTCCCCTGGAGCCTGCAGAGGGAGTGTGACCTCCATGACACCTTAATTTCAGACTGCTGGGCTCCAGCACAATGAGAGTTTCAATGCCTATTGTTGTAAGCCACTCAGTCTGGGGTACCTTGTTCCAGCGGCCCCAGGAATCCAATACAACTGGCCTCTTCATTGTTCCTCAAACAAGATACACACACTCCTACCTGAAGGCTTTTGCACCTGCCATTCTCTCTGCCTGGAATGTTCTTCGCCCAGATGCCAGTATGGCTCACTTTCTCGCCTCCTTTAGGTCAGCTAAAATGTCACTTGCTTAGTAAGGCCACATTGAACTGTCCCTCATCTAAATACATCACCCCACATACTCCCTCTGCATTATTCATTTCCCTTCCTGGCTTTATTTTTTTCCATAATATTCATCACCTTCTAGCATACTATAAAATGGGCTTATTTGTTTATTATCTGTAGTCTCTCCTCTACTAGAAATTCAGTTCCATAAAGGTGAGAAATTTTTTTATTATTGGGTTTTTAAAATTTTTTTTATTTCAGCATATTGCGGGGGTACAAATGTTTAGGTTACATATATTGCCCTTGTCCCCCACCCCTGAGTCAGAGCTTCAAGCGTGTCCATCCCCCCAGACCGTGCACACCACACCCATTGGGTGTGTATGTACCCAACCCCTCCTCCTGAAGGTGAGGATTTTTTGACTGTTTTATTCATGGTTGTTTCTGCAAAACTTAGAAGAGTGTCCAGCTCATGGTAGGCATTTGATAAATATTTAGCAAATAAAGGAATGATCTGAATGCAGTACGAACATTAAGGAAAATAATAACTCACATTCTACAGTGCTTTGTACATAGCTGAGTGCTTTTACCAACGTTCTCTCTTTGATCCTCACAATAGCTCTGAGAGATGACATTATTGCTTCATTTCCCAGAGGAGAAAGTTCAAAGAGACTAAATAATTTGCCCGAGGTCACAAAGAGGTGGAAGTAAGATTCAAACTCAGGCCTGTTTCTCTCCAAATCCCACATTCTTTTCAGTACACATACATGGAAGGCACTGCTGCCAGGAGGTTGCCAAGAACATAGGAACCAACTAATTGTGAGCCAAGCAGAACTAATTATGAATCATTTAATATGTGTTTAATGTTCAATATTGTAAGATTGGCATCTGTATATACCTCTGTTTGAGAGAGAGAGTGTGTATATGAAATTGAAATTGAGGGGGCTTGTTTCTGTTGACTGTGATATTTGCCAAAACCATTTATCCCTATGTTATAAGGATCTGTAGTTCACACACATTCATTCAACAGATATTCATTCAACAAACATTTGATCACTTATAGTAGAACACACTGCTCTGTTCTTGTCTCTTCAGCCCACTCCAAAGATCACCTGCAGCTTGACGAATGGTTCTGCGCACTCCAATGGCTTCCTGTCCCAGGCACTCATCTCTCTGCCTTTAGGCTTTCTCTGGCTGTGGAAGTGTGCTCAGCACACACTACAGGCAGGCTGGAAGTTTCAGGAAGCAACACCCAAGGGGCCTGGGGTAGACAGGAGTTCGTACATATGTACCTCAGCTACATGGCCCCTCAGTGGAGGGTAGCTCCAGGGAACATTCCTCACAGTCTTCTAGAAGGTTCCCAACAGGATTAAGTCTCACTTGCCCACCTGCTCCTTAGCACACTGGTTATTGACTTTCCTCCCTTCTCTGTCTCACTTCTGCACCCTGGTACTGGGCTTCTGGGATCTCTTCCCAAATAAATGACTTGCACCCACATCCCAGAGAGAATGCAGACTAGGACCCTTGCCATGTACAATGCACTGTGCTAGGAGTTAGAGATTCACAGCAGGGTAAGCCATGGCAAGGTTCCCAGAGTCCCACAATGATGATTGCAACAATCGAGGAATCTGGAAAGTCGGCTCCCTCGGTACTCCCTCTGGCAGTGCAGATGAGCTCTACAAACTCTCTGGGGATGTGCCAGAGGGGTGACATATCACTAAGTCGTTTTCAGAAAACACTTTCCAGGGCCGTTGACAAGCCAAGCAAGAAAGTCAAGCTCGTCCTGCTGTTGTGATCATCATACCTCATTTCTGATCCCAAAAAGGGTTGATCGTGCGGTAATCCCACGAGTATCTCCTGAGCATCCCACTGGGTGCTGGGTGCAGAGCCACAAGTCAGGCAGACCCAGACTGCACATTAGGGCCACCCTCTCACCTGGTCACCAGAGTATGTCCCAAAAGACCATTAAAGCCACCTGAAAGCACATGGCATTGGCTCCAGAAGGCACATCCTCAAGATGTGTCCCAAAAGCATTCTGGAGTGGTGTAGCCACCTGGCAACAGGTAAACACCTCGGAAGGTGGCTCCCTCAGAGAACCACACTAGTGAACAAGAGGCAGCCATGGGATGCTCGTCTTTAAGACAAGGTCTCTTTACCTTAAAATTATGCCATTTTAAAAAAATTAGTGATATTCAACCAAACCAACAAAAAATGGAAAAATAAATCTTCTGCGTTCTTCCAGAAGGCCCCAGAAAAAACCAAGCTGACAGTTCCCAGGAATGACACCCTGTACAAGGGAGTAAGGTCGCTCTGGGCTGACTGCCCAGAAAACCAAACTTGGCCAAGGCCAGCCATTGATCCAGTGGCCTGCCCACCCCTAATTCCTCCTCCACACTTGGCTCAGCCTATGAGGTCTAACAGGATCCCTCTGCCTGGCACTCAGGGGCTCTCTGAGCCCTTCAGGTTTGGGCAGGGCACCTTCAGCACCAAGCTCAAGATCAGTGCCAAGAAGGGGTTCTTCTGGGCTTTCCCAGGTAAGCTGGCCTGAGCTAAATGCAGTTATCATCAGGTGAGGCCCAATTCTGCTGTGAGTTTCTGCTCTTTCTGCAGCCACATCCTCCAAAGAGTCTGGGGACTATGGGTCGATGTGACCTTCCAGTGCCCTCTGGCCCAAGATGGTCCCCAGGCAGGGGCCTGGATGGGTAGGCTGGGACTCTCCTGGTGTGTTGCCAACAGCCTGGGGGGCGCCCTTCCCACATGATTTGGCCCATTTGACTTGCTTCTTGCAGATTCCTGAGTTTCTCTCCTTTTGTTTAATTCATCAGGACCAGTGGCTGGTGGAATACTCTAAGAAGATCAAAGGAAGAGGGAAAAGGCTCCCTGGAAGGCGCATCAGGCCTCTCTGGGAGGGAAACATTTTCTAATCCAGGAAATAAAAATCCTGCATTTTGGGCAGTGATTAAAGATGGGATATTCTGTGTCTCCAAGGATTGGGGAGGAGGAAAGACACAAGTTATTTATTTTTTCCAATGCCACCAAGTGCTAAAGGGGCAAGTCACACTCTGCAATTCAGCAGCCAGGTTGGAGAAGTGCAGAGGGGACTAGGCAGGACCTCAGGGCCCTCAGAGGGTGATACTTCATGGTGAGCACACTCTGGCCACAGAAACGTGTTCTGTAGAAAACGAGGTTGTGCAAGACCTCAGCCTTTCGCCGTCCCCTTTCCCAGCTTTTCCAGGATGCCAAAATCAAAAGAACTCACTTACTCATTCATTCAACAAACGCTCACTGAGCAACTACTCCGTGCCAGGCACTGGAAATACAAAGAAGAGGAAAGCAGATGTAGCCTGCCAACCTCAAGGTGCTTACAGTCTCGTGGGGCGGCCGCACCTTTAGCAAAGAATCCTAAATGAATGTACAAGCTATGAAGGTGCCGCAAGCATTTCTAACAAAAGGATGCAAGCTAATCGAGGGGTAGGGGGTGAGGAAACTATTCCCTGATGAAGCAATTTCTGAGACCTGAGGACTGTGTAGGAGTTAACTGGGTACAGAAGTTGCAAAGAGCGTTCCGGGTACATCTTGTGACCCTGATGTAGGGGATGTAGAAGGTGATCGTCAACTCAAAAGGACAGCCATCCAGACACCATGTCCCTCCTGATCACGTTCGCAGCACACCTCCCCCCTTGTGCACCTGAATCTGATCGAGCCTCCAGATCTACCTACACAATTTACAAGAAATACAGGTGACAGAGAAACACGTTATGACATTACAAGGGTATAATCAGGCAAAAAACAGACTGAGAAACTCTACAAGACACACAATCTGGTTTCCTTCCACAAATAAATTGCAAGAGGAGAGAGAGAAAGAGAGACAACTTAAAGATAACTATTTATTATGTTTGGCCCTCATTTGAATCCTGATTCAAATAAACTACCAAAAAGAAAAAAATACGACATTTATGAAGCAATCAGACATCTCAACACTTACCGGATGTTTGATACTACTAAAATACTGTTAATTTTTTAAGATATGATGTTATTTCAGTTATCCTTTGGAAAATTCCCTATCTTTTGGAAATAGATACCAAAATATTTAGAGTTAAAATGATGTCATACTGCAATTTGCTTTGAAATCATATGGTTAGGGGAGAGAGGAGTAGACAAGGTTGTAGGTAAAGCAGACTGACCATGACTTGGTCATTTTTACTGCTAGGTGGTAGGGACAGAGAGATTCATTATGGTATTCTTTTCTATTTTTGTATGTCCTTAAAATTTCCATAATTAAAAGTTGTTTAAAAGGCATCCTGAGCAAAGTTTATACCACATGCAAAGACCCTGGGCAGGAAGGAGTCTGCAGTGTCATGGAGGGGCCAAAGGAGGAGGGAGTGACATCGAATAGGTCTTTAGGACCTAAAACTCACCCTCTTAGAGTTCATGAGGGGCTCCTTTGACTTTCTAGGTGAGCCAACTCCCCTTTTGCCAATCGGTGAAGGAGGGTGGAAGTGAGTGAGTGGACGCATGGCGTATAAATACTTCTTGAATAGTCGATGAAGGGGAACCCCCTGGAGGTAGTCCAGTCCCGCTGGGTCATTTCTAAGTTGGGAGGCAAGGCATAAATCTAAGTCAAACAAACGTCGTACGGTCTTGAAAGAGGAACACAAAGACGTGGAAACACTATGTATACATTTCCTGTGGCTGCCACGACAAATGACTGCAAACTGCATGTCTTAAGACAACAGAAATTTATTCTCTCACAGTTCTGAGGCTAGGAGTCCTAAATCAAGGTATCAGCAGAGCATGCGCCCTCCAAAGGCTCTAGGGAAGGATCCTTTCTCCCTTCTTTCAGCTTCTGGTGGTTACCTGCAATCCTTGGTGTTCCTTGGCCTGTAGATGCGTCACCCCATTCTCTGCCTTTGTCTTCACATGGGCTTCTTCTCTCTGTGTGTCTGCAAATTTCCTTCTCCTTGAAAGGATACCTGTCATTGGATTTAGGGCCCAGTATGACCTTATTTTTTTTTATTTTAGCGTATTATGGGGGTACAAGTGTTAAGGTTACATATATTGCCCATGGCCCCCTCCTCCTCGAGTAAGAGCTTCAAGCGTGTCCATCCCCCAAACATTGCACATCTTACTCATTGTGTTTGTATATACCCATCCCCTCCTCCCGCCTCCCACTCTCCCGACACCCGATAAATGTTACTCCTATATGTCCACTTAGGTGTTGATTCATTAATACCAATTTGCTGGTGAGTACATGTGGTGCTGGTTTTTCCATTCTTGAGATACTTCACTTAGTAGAATGGGTTCCAGCTCTATCCATGAAAATACAAGAGGTGCTATATCACCATTGTTTCTTAAAGCTGAGTAGTACTCCATGGTATACATATACCACATTTTATTAATCCACTCATGAATTGATGGGCACTTGGGTTGTTTCCACACCTTTGGAATTGTGAATTGTGCTGCTATAAACATTCGAGTGCAGGTGTCTTTTTCATAAAGTGACTTTTGATCTTTTGGGTAGATGCCCAGTAGTGGACTTGCTGGGTCAAATGGTAGATCCACTTGTATCGCTTTGAGGTATCTCCATATTGCTTTCCACAGAGGTTGAACTAGTTTGCAGCCCAGTATGACCTTATCTTAACTTGATTACATAGTAAAGACTCTGTTTCCTAATATCATCACATTCACAGGTACTGGGGATTGGGACTTCAATGTAACTTTTTGGGGGAGACACAATTCAACCCACAATTCACTGCTCACAAGTGGACCCAGAGCTGGACATGAATGGGTCCATCTGGATCTGCCACTGATCCCTCAGGGTCTCTCCCTTTCCCAAAGTCTCAAGGAATTCTAGGGTTCTGGAATTTCAGGCTAGACCAGCCCCAAAGTACATCTGCTCAGGTCTCAGCCCTTTGGAGAATCCCAAGTTCCACTGAGAATCTAATGAAAAGCTATGGGCTCTCCTCCTAGACAAAATATTCACTTCCAGCTACTTGTAAATGTTTAGGAAGAACTTGGAGAAGTTCAAGGACCTCTAAAGCCCTAGGCCCATGGAGCACAGGCTAAGGCCTGAGGTTAGCCTTCCAGACCAACATTCCTACCATGGCTAGGCACCCAGTGCATGGGATTGATGCACCATTGGCATGCTATCCAAGGGGAGGGCAGTCATTTTCTACACTGTAGCAGCTCGTGTGCACTCGTGCGTGCTCCCTCTCTCTCTCCCTCTCTCTCTCTCTCTCTCTCTCTCTCCATCTCCCTCGCTCACTCCCTCCCTTGTTGCCTCAGGCAAATAGCCCCAGCCTCTTAGAAGTAAAGCAAGTGTCAGATCCCAGTCCAGGGAGACCAGATAACTGCAGGGTTCAAGTATCATCAGCTCTCCACTCCTGCCAGGCCTTCAGTTAGCACCCTCTCCCCGCCCCACAGACATCTTAACCCTCTTCTCTGGGTGTCTGAATGGGGGTTCCCTGCAAGGGATCACGTGTCTCCAAAGAAATCTGCTCACAGAAAATCCACTGTCTCCTCTCTTCAACCTTTTATATCTTCCACTGGATTTAAAGTCCTTTAACTGATTCTTTGATATTTCCTTTGAAAAATCTGCATTTTGGTCTCTGTTGGAATTTCTTAGCTATTATCTTTGGTGTCTCAGGCGAAACGTGCAGTTTCAGGTCCTGGCCCGGAGGCTCAGCTCTGGAGACTGCAGAGCACTGTCCGCTCTCCTGGCTCCCATCCCACACCAGAGAGGCCCACGGGTGCCCTGCATGGCAGAATGAAATCTTTCAGAAGACCAGCCAGCAACCTCTCCACAAGCCTCAATCCAAGCTCAAGGGATCTGGCCTGGAGCCAACGTCAAAAACTGAATGGTGGCTCCCCACAAAGATACATCCACCCAGAACCTGTGACTATGACCTTATTTGGAAAAAGGGTCTTTCCAGACTTTTAAGTGAAGGATCTCAAGATGGGACCATCCTGAATTAGGGTAAGCCTTAAATCCAATGACAAGTGTCCTTATAAGAAAAAAGAAGGGGAGAAGGCATAGAAAGAAGGTGAGGGGAAGGCAGAGTCAGAGACTGGAGTGATACAGCTACAAGACGGGGAACGCCAAGGATCTCTGACAGCCACTGGAAACTAGAAAAAAAAAAGCATAGAAAAGAATCTTTTTCAGAGCCTCCAGGAGGAACCAACTCTGCCTATACCTTGATTTCCGACTCTCAGCCTCCAGAACTGTGAGAGAATCAATTTCCGTTGTTTTCAGCTGCTCAGTTTGTGGTGATTTGTTACAGGAGGCCTAGGAAACGAATGAAAGACCAATCACAGCTGTCTAGCTTCCCTCCAGCTCCCATTTTCCCCTTTCCCTTCTTCCTGCAGCGCTGCGCATACACCCAAGGTTTGTGCAACTCTACCCCTGGCCGGAGTTCCAGCATCCAAGCAGCCAGCACAGACTCGCTGGGGCCCTGCTGTGTGTTGGGCAGGGTGCCAGGCACTGGGGCAGAACCGCGAGCAAGAAAGATTGCACTAAGGCAAGTCTCAACTGGCCTCCTCCTTCAGGCTCCAGGAGGGCACAGACAGGTCGGCAGCTGATCTTCCCTAGCAGCAGAAAGCCACCAGCTCCGCATCGTCCCCTCTCCCTCAGCTGCCCAGACACAGAGAGGCACCTCCCTGCCTCGTATGTGGCTAGCCTCAACATTTTGACCCCTGAAAAATAAAAGGTGGTACATTGTAGAGTCCCAAGAAAAAAAAATCAGGATCCAGAAAATTCCAGTCACACCCAAAAGTCTGTTATGAAAGACTGTCCCTCGGGTGCTGTTATGGGTTGAATTTCCACCTGAGCTCAGGCTCTAGGCTGAGCCCCTACATCTGGTAATGGGAGCTATGTAGGGTTGACACGATGAAATGTCACCAACACTTGGCCTGGCCCATAGGAGGCCCTCTCTGTGAGCTATCTTAGGTCACTGTCCCCCAGAAGCAGACCCTGACGTAAGGATTAAGGACGTAAGTGCAACTGATTCATTTGCAAGGGATCCCGGGAATCCTCTGCACGGGAGTATTAACATGATACAAGACAAAAAAGAAGGCCAGAAGGGGTGCATTATTAAGGCAGCTGTTACAGCAGTGACAGGCACTTAATCCCAGGGGAGAACTGAGAAATGGAATAAAACAGGTGCCTCAGAGTTGTCCTACCTGGGGGATGAGGGAGCTGGGGTATTTATCCACTACTCCCAGCAGGCACTGGTTGAGGGCTACTCTTGTGACAGTGTTAAGTCCTGACTGTATCGTTACAGTTTCCTGTTGCTGCTGTAACAAATGACCACAAAGTTTGTGGCTTGAAGCAGCCTGTATTTATTGTTTACTGGAGATCAGAAATCAGAAATGGGTCAGCAGGGCTGCATTCCTTCTGGAGACACTAGGGGAGACTCTACTTGACTCTTCTGGCTTCCAGAGGCCACTGGCATTCCTTGGCTCCAGGCCCTGCACCACTCTGTGCTATGCCATTGTTGTCACAGCCCCTCCTCCTCTGCTTCCGTCATCACATCATGTTCTCTGACTCTGACCCTTCTGCCTCCCTCTTATGAAGACTCCACCCCACCCCAGATAATTCAGGATAATCTCCCCATCTTGAGATCCCTAATCACATCAGCAAAGGCCCTTTTACTGTTAAGTACCAGGATCACAAGTTTCAGGGACCAGGACATGGGCATCTTTGGGGCCGTTATTCAGCCCACCACACTGGGCCTTTCTGGTCCGCCCCAGATGGGCAAAGCTACTTTCTGGGGAAGGGAAGCTCTCAGGCACAGACATGCAGATATTCTGAAAGGGTGCAGGGACATGGGCAGGGCACTGGCACTGAAAAACCTGCCCTGTTAGCCGGGCAGAAAGGTAAAGCTATGCAGGAAAAGTCAGTGAGTTGGCAGAGATGGAGTAGGTGGCCGTGGCCATCTCGGACACTCAGACTCAGGGTGTTGAAGAGAAATACAGTTGCTAGAACAATCAGAAGAGCCAAACTGACACATAAACATATTGGATCATCAAAATATTTCATGATGGGGAGGGCGTATGCAATTTTCCCCATATTACAGCTGAGGAAACTGAGGCCGGGCAACCCACCCCAAGCTGCAAGATGGAGCAGCAAAGACCTGCTCCTGGATCTCCTGACTCACTACCAGGGCTGCTCCTGCTGCCCTCACCTAGCTGCAGCATGCCCTGGAACGGCCTGGGCTGAGCTGGGCCTATGGCCATACCTGCGAAGGCTCCAGCCCCTCAGTCACTTAATCTTCTACCTGTGAGCTTTTGAGTGCCTGGCTGAGCGTCTGGGATTGAGAGAGACCCAGCAGGACTGTTGATGAATTTCATTGCTTTACCAAAAGTTTAAAAATGTAGCTGCTATGGTTAAGCATTGTTTATAATCTATCTCTGGTAATTTGCCTCCTACGGGTGAACATGCAAGATCAGTTGCCAAACCGTGGTGATGATACCTCCCCAATCTCTCTCTCCCCCATCTGTTACCTCTTCTTCCTTCCTGTTCTCCCAGCTCAGATCTCCATTGCCTTCCAGCTGGACTACAGCAAAAGCCTCCTTGTGGCGTCCCTGTCTCCTGAATGTCCCTGCCCCAATTCATCAGACATCCTGCCTCCTAATGAACTCCAACTAGGAGCGGTGTGGGAGAAGCTGTCAGCGTCCCATCCACATTCCTCCAGACCAACCCAGTTTGGTATGCTCCAGCTGTCTTCCGATTGCTGGTGTCTCTATCTCTCTTCTAGAGGCTTATTTTTTTCCAGAACCACAGGTTAGAAATACCAAGGAATTAGTACCCCAGAAAAACAGCCCTCAAGCAATAATGGAAGGGGAGTTGGTAGATAAATGCCCCAGCTCACTGCCCCTCCACTGAGATAACTCTGAGCTGTGTGCCCCATGTCGTCTCCCAGGGTCCCCGTGGTATTAAGCTGCAGTTGCCCACAGTAGTACCTGGATTTATAACACCCTTTATTTCTGCCTTCCCTTCCCTGTCTCACTACTCCACTTCCCTGCTATTTCCTACAACCACCTTCCAAATAATTTGTCCTTGAATCCTTTTTTTCAGGGTCCGCTTCTGGGGAACCCAAGCTCAGACAATCAGGTTACTCATCTACACAACTTGCCAGCGAATGTCTCACTATGCCCTACGTAGCCTGCTCTCCAGGGCTCTCCACGCCTGGTCCTAGCCCGTCGTTCCACTTGAGCTCCCTTTCTTCATCATGCATGTGACACAGAAGTCAAAGAGCGCTATAGGCTTATTTCCTGGTTCGAATCCCTGTGCCTTTGGTAAGCCTCCTATTTTACCTGGAGTCCTGCTTTCCTTTGCTTACCATGCTTCCCTCCATCCTATAAAAATCAGTTCAGAGGTATAGTTGAAACAAGAAAGGAAGAATGTTGATCATTGTTGAAGCTGGGGATGGGTCCACAGGGGGTTGTTATACTATTCTGTTTACTTTGTGTACATCTGACATTTTCCATAGTAAAAAGCTAAAAATCAAAATCAGCTCCTGTGTGTGACAGACATTGTTGGTGTCCTGCCCATATGTCCTCATTCCTCTAGCAGCCACACAAACTCTCTGCGTGAGGCCATTCTCTAATGCCAGAGCACGAGCTTGTGAAGGGCAAGTGGGCGTTCCCGGGAAACTAACACTCTCCTCCATGGATGCATGAGTGGGCGGATAAACACCCTGGCTTGCTCGCCCTCGGGAGTGAGGACTCCAGAGGTGTTTCACACCCCCTCCCGCAGTGCCCAGTGGGACTGCGCCCAGCTGCTTCTCATCGTACCCTGTATTGGCTTCCCCACTTCCATACTGGTGTTGCCTGGAATATCTCTCAAAAAAAGTACCTATGCACAAATCCTACACAGGGGGTCTCTCGAGTTGCAACCAGTCTAGGACAATATGTCCCCACCACCATGAAAGCATCATTTCTTCCTATACTCAAAAGTGAGGTCTTCCTCCCCTGAACCACTGGAGCACATCATCTGGGCTCTAGAAGGTTCAGTACAGACTCATTCTTAAAAATGTTTGGAGGGATGGCAGGATAGAGCCTGGTAAAGAAATCAACAGAGCAGAGCTATAAGGCCTGGGGGCCAGGGTTAACTAAAAATAAATGTCTTATTAATTCTTGATGGACAAAGCCTCAGAGGCCCTTCAGTGCACACTGTTCCCTCTTAAGAGAGTCTTTCTGCAGAAATTGTCACGCTCGTGCTTCTTGCGGATGGGCCAAGGCTGGGCACCTGCCTCGAGAAGCTTCGTCTTTACAGGGGCCAGAGTAGGGAGCGTGCAAGGGCCTGGATGGAAGGAAGAGACCAGGTAAGGGCGAAGAATAGGAGGGGAATCCAAGACCAACAGGATGGCACTGGACGTGGCAGGTGCCATAGGAGATCAGTGCCACATAGGCCCGGGTGATGGCAGAGCCTCTGCTGAGGGTGCTGCTCGGATCCTGGGGCCTGGACCTTAAGCTCCATGGCCCTGGGTGCCTCAGTGAGGGTCTTGGGGGCTGTGGTGGGCTCTGGGAGAGTGGACAGTATGAACAGGAAGCCTTGACAATGAGCAGCTCAGTGGCCATTGCCACGGCCCTTCTCACAGTTTCTAGTCTGCAACAGGGACTCGTAAATCTCTGGAGAAGGAAAGGAATCACCCATAAATGACTGACCCTGGCAAGCGGCGCCTCTGAGCCAGCACAGTAAAGTCATATGGAACTTCTTGCCTTTAAGCCTTGTGAACTAGACACTTGTATGAATTTATCCCTTGATGTCATTGCTGGGATTGACTTCCAAGGATAGGTTGGAAGAGGCCATGCAGCTTGTGCTGTTTCATCTTAGGACATGTGCCTTGGGAGCCCTGAGCCTTCATGTAGGGAATCCTGCTATATTGTGACACTTCCATGCTGGAGATACCAAATAGAAGGCTGCACAGAAATACAGAAGGGGGTGGCAGGAGGACATTGGGGAGATGTTAGTCAAAGGACACAAAATTTCAGTTAGACACAAGAAATACGTTCAAGAGATTGGTTGTACATCATGGTGACTACACTTAATAGTAGTCTGCTATTAAATTGCTAAAAGACTAGATTTTAAGTGTTCTCACTATAAAAAATGTTAAGTATGTGAGGTAATGCATATGTTAAATTGCTTGATTTACCCATTTTACAATGTATACATAGATCAAAGCATCATATTGTATACCATATATATACAATTTTTATTTGTCAATTAAAATAAATTTGTTAAAATAAAAGAAATACACAGAGATGCCTGAGAAGCCCCAGTTGTTCCAGCTCCAGCTGTCTGAGCCAACAGCCAGCAGCTACCACCAGAAATGTGAATGAGCCCCCTTCAGATAACCCAGGCCCCCAGCCTCTGAGCCAATCCAGCTGACACTGAGTGGATGAAAAAAAGAAGAATTGCCCCTGCTGAGCCCTGCCCAAATTGCAGATTTATGAGCTAAGTAAATGTGGTTATTTTAAGCTACTAAGTTTTGCGGTGGTTTATAACACAGCGATAAGTAACCAGAACAACCATCCCTGCCCCTGAAAATTGTATGGTTGTTGAATTCTCAAAACCCTTTCCAACTGTGACAGAGACAAGGCTTTGTGTTCACCAATCCCTATTTTACTAACCCACTGGGTACACAGGAAGACTACATTTCCCAGCAACCTTTGCGTTAAGTGGGGGCCCCACAACTGGGTTCTGGACGGTAAAATGTAGCCAGACTGAGACATGATCTCTAAAACTTTCTCCGCAGTCCTATATGTTCTCTCTCATCCCTCCTCTGTCCACTGAATGGAAAGGACCAGTGGAAGAATCCAAGGTTCCAGAAGTTGGAAAAACTTCCAGGCTCCTGAATCACCTCATGGAAAACTGCATGCCCACAGGCATTTAGCCACTGATATTTGAGGGTTATTTGTTACAGCATCTAGACTTCCCTGAGTAATATGCATTTCTACTGTCTTACTTTTACCCACAAAGAACTATTTGAGGGAGAGCAGAGTGGACATGTTGACTTTTCACGTTACAGCTTCTGCCTATATTCATAATTATTAATCTTCCTCTCTTGGCTTCTTCAGTAAATTATAAAATCCCTTAAGGCAAATTACCTGCCTGAGTAATTGTTGTATCCTCCACAGACTTAACATGGCTCCCTGCACATTGTGCAGGCTCTATTACCATTTGCTGGGTGAACACGATAATACTTGCTGACATTTATTGAGCAAATACTATCATTCTATATATATTAATGTATTTACTCCACACAATGACACCATGAAGTAGTTACTACTACCTCCAACTTTAATTGAGGATCAGGAAGGTTAAGTGACTTTCCCAAGGCCACACAGCCAATGCTATCTGTCTCCAAAACCCAAGCTCCTTGTCACCACTGCCTCTGCCTGGGCACGGTGTGGGTGTCTATGTTACTACACACCTCTTCCAATTTTCAGGATCCGTGAAGATAAAAGTCGATCCCAGTGTAAGTCTTAACTGCACCTGAGCAGTCCTGATGTCCCCAGCCCGGCAGCAGCTCCTACAGGCAGCCTTCCTAGCATGCCTCATGTGGCCAGGCAGCTCTGACTGCCTCCTGCACCCTCCAACCCGCCAACCCGGGCCACCTTGGGGCTGACAGAGAAAGCCCACCGAGACACACGGTGCAGTCCCTGGGTGCTTATCCGTCGCCTCCCACATCTTTCCCTTCCCAGGTCCAGCTCTGCATTGTGCTGGTGACAATGTGAACCCCTAAAGAGAGAAAGAGAGCTGGAGATTATGTGCGTGTTCACGTGTGTGTGTGTGTGTGCGTGTGTGTGCGCGTGTGTGTGTGTGTGTGTGTGTGTGTGTGTATGTGCGCCCGCATGAAGAGATTTGCCTGGAAACACCAACCCCTCACCAAAGATGTTCCCAGCCCTCATTTGTACACACAGTCTTCAAACATCAAAGTGTTTGTTAAGCGTAAATATTTTTATTCACTCCCCTCCTTCTCCTCCCTCTCCTCTTCCATCCAGGCTCGGAGCTCAGCGGATGCCAGGAGACCCCTCTGACTCGGAGCCAGCAGGGATGGTTTTTGGAAAAGGGCACTTCCAGGTCCCAGCGGGCAGCCAGCAGCTGAGCCTGACAGCCGCCTGCGACTCGGCTCCCAGCAGCAGGCTCCTAGCTTGGCGCCTGTTTCCATAGGAACGGGCAGGCCTGGGATTGGCGGCTGTGGGAGCGTTACCCACGCCGGCTGCTTTTCGAGTGGTCCCTGGGTGTACGTCCCCTCCCCTGCACGCCTGTGCCTAGGCCTGCCCTGGAAAAGCGCCCGAGTACAGGGGAGCCGGGGGGCTGCCCCGACACTGAATTCTGGGGCACGGAGAGTCTGAGCCAACGCCTTGCTTGGAGCCGTTGTCACTCTCCAGTTCCCTGCCTTCCTTCACCGGGGACTCAGCATTGTGCCCAGTTTAGCTTTCCCACAGCATCCACCAGCCTGGCAGAGGACAAGGAGCCAATGGAGAGAGCCTGTCTGGGGTCATTCTCAGAGGAGGCGCCAAGCCACATGGGGCAGCCACTCATTCCCATCCAGTAAAACCCTATTATTAAGCACCTCTCTGCTCCACCGTTTCCTGTGCCCTGCAGGTCAAATTGTGCTCTGCCTCTTCATTTCCCTGCCACCCGTGTGCTGTGTGTCTCTCATCATTAAACAGAAG